>CAIGQV010018299.1:4616179-4635321 GCA_903798115.1 Danio jaintianensis | reverse complement strand
CTTTCTTTCTTTCTTTCTTTCTTTCTTTCTTTCTTTCTTTCTTTCTTTCTTTCTTTCTTTCTTTCTTTCTTTCTTTCTTTCTTTTAAATCTGTATCCATATCCTTCATGTCTTCTCACATTTCTTGCGTAGTATGTCTACCTACTTTGGGTGTCTGGCTTGGGATCAGGCATGGTGAGCCTGTTTAAACTTAGGTACTGGGCAATTGCCACGGACCGCTTAATGTTCCTACAGCTTTCAAATTTTCATAAACACACATTATATTGTTCGAAGCTGCCATTGCTTACATTGTATTTTACACCACTACCTCTTGCGCGCCCTCATTCTGAACTAATCTGTTGTCTATTTTCCAATGTTCAAATATAGAATAGTTAGTGAGTATATGTGGAAGTTTAAGTCACTCAACTGAACTAAATTACAATTTAAAGAAATGCAAATGTTTCTGTGAAACGAAACAACCCCACAAAGGTCATACTTTGGTTTATATATACAGCATTTCTTGAGCATTGTACAGCCCAATTAAAATGGCTTTCCATCCACATATGATTCTTTCATGGATGGGCAAGAGTTTTCTTTTAATTAGTGGGAATGACTAATGGAAAGAATGAACTCAAATAATGGCGAGCGAGAGAGGGAGCAACAGCTTGAGGCTTTTGGGTAAAATCAGGTCATTGGCTTATGGCAAACAACCTTTTACTGCCAATCTTGATTGGAAACGGAAGTCTTTAATCTAATAAATAGGAATAGGCTTTTAAATATAAAGTCATCTATATATGCTGAGTGCAGATGAAAATATACTGTATATTCTCTGAATATATGTTTACAGTGAATAAACAACCTTGGTAACTATTCTAATCTAATGCTTAGGCTAAATTCAAAGTCTAATGCCAGTTGGAAAAGGCAACAGTGAAACTCAACCCATGCCAGTTGCAAAAGCAGGTGAAAAGTACCTGGATTAATTACACTGAGATTCTAAAGTGTGCTTTTGATGAATACTTTACTGTCATATGAGACCACTTGAGTGAATTTATGTATTGCAGTTATTTTTTATCATACTACCATGTAAGTGTATTTTTTGTACTGCTACAGCTGAATTACAAAAGTAAAAACTATTCAAGAAAAACCTTCTTCCCTATGAGGTTGTGCAGAAAATTCTACCAATTCTATTCAAATTCTACCAATCAGTGTTGGCACTTGAATTTGGCACATTAATTCATCCAATTACTCAATTTGTGCGCCAAAATGGCTTTAGCTCAACCCACTCTCTTAGACCACTGCAAATGAAATCACCCTCTTTCGCCATCTACTTGTTGTATATAGGCCTATATATGCATATTTTGGAATAAACTTGAAATAAAAAAATTACAACTTAAATTAATAGTTATATGTTTCTCCATCAGTTATAATCTGATTGTCTTATTTTCCATGTTTCATGGGACTGCATTTATTTCCCAGTAAAGCCATTAAGTACACAGTCTTCTTTGTCTTTTTGTCTGATTTTATATAGGTCTACTTTTTTTGCTTCAAATCAAAGATTATAATGTTGCGATTCACCTAATAGCTGGTTAAAGGAGTAACTGCATGTTTATTTTCACGTATACTCCTCTAATCTATGTTGTTAAATGGATATGTTATTTTAAATTTGATCATTAATATTTTATAGTCTTAACAGGGATACAATTTTAAATAATTGGGGTAAACTTGACATATTTGTAAATGCATTCAAACTTCGAAAGAGTTTAAATCACATGAAGAGTAAATACCATGTGACTCATGTTTTTTACTGGCGCTGCACGAGTGACGTTATTATAAAATGATTGAAAGCGACGTGCGCGCACAGTTTACTTCTGGTATTATGCGTTTGACAGCCTTAAACAAAAATAATGCGCTGGTAAAACGTCTATTATATTATTATGAAATGTTAGTGATAATGTATATTTTGTGTAAGCTGGATATGGTGTATGTATTTAGGACATACAAGCAGAGGATAACGCTTCTCTTTGGCATTGACACCTAATTTACGCCACTGTAAGTAACATTTTTGATGTTTTAACATACAGATCAGTAAGTATGTCGTAATTCTACGAATTCTGATATTTTTGTGGTTTTAGTTGGTCGCAGTGTCATTAAAATACACATTATGAAAGATCTCACTGTGGCTAAATGCTAAGTTTAGCACAATGTTTACCGTTTTCTTGTCATTGTGTAATAATCAAGCTAAATAATAAAAAGTACGTTTGTAAACTTGATCAAAACCTTGTTTTTGGAACACTACACTTCTAATAAAACACTTTGCCCCAAGTACCAAATTTCAAAAGGTAGGTTAGCCTGCCTCATAACAGGAATGACACTTTTAAGTTTTAAGCAGTTCTTTGTCGGATGTATTGCTATGCAAAAGTCAAACAGAGAAAAATATTCTTTATAAAAAAAAATATTGTTCTGACAATAACCAGCCACAGAAACTGAGTCAGAGGATCTAAGATGACATAAAACAGGTACCTAAAAAAATCTGAACACTGTCATCGTTTTTCTTTCAGTGTACACTACATGCACCTCAAGTGTGTACGCATTTATCATCTTTGTCTACCCAATTTATTTATCATTTCTATTGCTGCTAGTTCAGAACTTGTAAAAGGCAAAGTGTAAGTGCACCATGACAGCCATAAAACATGACATTTCATCCAACTGTTTGTGCTGGGAAAGGTTTTTAATCTTTTTAAACACTATAGATTGAAAATTATTTGTGAACACTAATATAATGTTTTAAAATCAGGGACCAAGAATCCTCTCACTATCAAAGTTGAGAGTGGTCCAAGGGTGATGGGGTTCTTCTGTCTGTGCTGTCAAGGTCAAGCTTCTTCAATCTGGCAACCAAATGTATCAGGTATGTTGGGTGTTCATACTGCTCATCTGGATCTGACAGCCTCATTATTACTCTCTATAGTTCCCGATACACAGATTTTGCACATTAGTTTCAATTTGACCTGGGTGCAGCTTTTTCCTTCATTTATTAACTCACTCTTTCCAGTGGTTCCTGGAAGATTAATTCTGACGAGGTTTTTGAGACTTAATGCACGTGCTACCATAAGCATTAAAAGTGAAGAGGAAAAAAGTGTGTTCTGCTGAAGTAATGACACATTCCATTCGGCTCTTAACAGCAGGAAGTTCACTTTGACCGAGACGTTTTTTTAAAGCACTTCTTTCTTGTTGAAGTAGACAAGATGTACCATTGGAAGCACCTGGTTTTCTTCATGCTTTCTGTGACCTGATATTTAGTGAATTTGTATCTGGTCACATATAATGGAGCATACAAGGTAATTGTATCAGAAAAGTGCCGGCCAAGTTGCTGTTTTTCTTTGTTAAAGTAAGGTGGTATGAAAGATAAGGAGAACACACAATGGTTCTGGAAAATGGATCAAACTAAGTACAGATTTTATGGACAGAATGACAAATGATAGATTTTTTTCTTTTTAAATCGAAGCAATTTTTTAAAATATCAAGCTTAAGAGCCACGAAGACTCTTTGATCCTCTAGAATTCAGCCAGTGAGATCCGACTTCGAAACCCCTAAAGTGTTTCCAATTTTGTGTTCTTTATGACCTTCAGCCAGCAGTCCATGAGCATGACATCTGATTTTTTTTTTGTGTGTGTAAGTCTTATAAATCATGTCTGTTTACAAAAATATGGCAAATTTACTGTCAAGCACCTGGTATTTTTAATCTGTTTTGAGCCAATTAGGTGTCTCATTCTTCAACAGCCTCTTAATCTGTTAGAAGACATTCTGTGGGTTTGATTTAAGATGAAGAAGCCCTTGCTCCTTTACCCCATGCATTCCAGCACCATAAGAAGTTCAGAAAGTAATACCCTTGCCCTTTGAAGTGCCCCCCTAAAATCAAGTCTTTGACATCACTAACTCATTTCATGTCTAAGCAAATAACCCTCACCTTCCTGAAGTTCCAGGCTCTGTTTATCTTGTAATAAAGTGGATTCACAGATTTCTGGCCGACTTACCTAAGGCACCTAAGGCCTTCATCACTCGATTAAAAGAACAAATGTTGCTTTTTTGGAAACCAGATTGGCTTCTGGTGTCATTGACAATTGACAAACAAGTTAAACCTCCTTTATTTGAATTGTTGCATTGCTGTTATGCTTTTGAGGGAAACAAATGTTTAGAGAACTTGAGATGTGAGATATAGTGCAAGATGTGCTGAAAGTCTTTTGAAAGCATCAAAGAAACACACTTAAATCTTGAATTATCCATCACAGGTCTTTAGTAAATAGGCAGAGGCCCTACTGGGCTGGTTAACCACACACACTGAACTGGGAACAGGCCTTCAGAAGTTGTGTTGAGGAACATCTGTTAGTGTGGTGAAGCTCTCTCTCTTGCTCAGTATTTGTGGGTGGTTTGTTGTGCTATTTTGGATAGGGTGCTGCTGCTAAGAGCCAGTCTGGCAGAGCGGAGTGTGGGGGGAAGCCACAGTGGCGTCTGTCTCCTGGGGCCCGCAGCTGAAGCTCCTGCTGAGGACCCAACCATTATATACTGATGATTGCGATGCTCTAAAAATGACTTAAAGGTCACTTTCAGACAGATTTTCTGAATTTATAACAGCATCGATGTGATTGTTTGTGACAAGATGTGATATTGCACATAAAGCAGACTGTTAGGATTTAAAAAAAAAAAAGTTTTGTTAAATTAACCAACCAGCTATGAGGTGAATCATAAAATTACAAGCTTTAATACGAAGCAAAAATGTATCTGAAAATTAAACTTAAAGACTGCGGTATAAGGTAGTGTGGTTAAAAGCCAACTATATAAGTATAAAGAAGATTTTTAAGTGGAATAGAATCTGGATTAGTTATCTCAGAAAATTCCACTGAAACATAAAACCAGAAAATAAGCATTTGTAAAAAAAAATTTATACTTTTGATGTCTTTTGAAACTGCAGGCACAAACTCACACATGAGCTCGTGGTATAGATTTAAAACAGAAAAGAATGTGTTGTATTGTTCATCAAAATGGTACTGATTGTACCTAACCTGGATGCTGCATTACATGGCAAGAAGCTCACATAAAAGTACCCGGGACCTTTTGGTGAGGCTGTGGAATATTTGGAATGCAGGCAATAATGTGGTTAATAATGTACAGTGTTTTTGCTGTAAAGTTATTCATAAAAATCAATTGTCATATATTGTCATATAGTTTTTTTTAAACTTCTATAATGAAGATGAACTGTATTGCAACCATTTCACAGTTCACAACACCATTTTTAATTAAATGTTGTTTCTTTAATTTAGTGGTTAAAAAAAAAAAAAAAAAAAAAAAAATCCATCCAAGTGGAAAACCCAAGCCTGTAGTTTGCCTAGCTAAATCATTTTTGCCACTGCTGGCAGGCCTGCTATAGCAAAACATAGAGGCCAAGAAGCTTGGGGTTGCCTTTTGTTGGTATATTGTAAATGCACAAATACGGCTTGTTAAAATTCCAAAGAAAGAGAACATCATGCAGTGTAACCACAGTAGTACTATGTATGACCCAATGACCCAATGGCCTTTGATCAGTTGTCTATAATGTGTTCGGACACCCACCACTACTAATTGTAATGTCTGAGATCAAATACATTTTGAGAATCAATTGCTATATTGCTAGTTACTAGATCTGATGTAGAGACCAAGTCTTCACTCATACTTTCTTGAATACAGTCCATTCCTTGTTTCTTAAAATTTAGATGCCAGAAGTATCTGGATGGTTGAAACCAGCTTCTTCTAAAATATTATGGCATTTGTAATTATTTATTAAGTCTGATATTTAAGAATGATGCCCTGTCGTCTCTTTGTGGGAAATGTGTATGCAAGTGGACCCCTGGAATGCTGAAAAGAAACTTAGAGTAAATTTAAAGTAGGCCAGTTGGTTTTCTTTTTTACAATAATATAAACTTGGACAACACTTTATTCTACAAATATTTTAATTTTACACATTGCTTAGTCTGGTATTTCATTTTACTTGAGTAATTTGAAGTTGGCCAAAGTTCACTTTGTTGAAGATGTTTTTACTCCAATTATCTCCATTTTAATAATCTAAATATCAACCTGCATGTTGCAAAACTAGTTGATGCTTACTGTAAAGTTCTTGTACAATGTTAAATAGTTTTTATATGATTCATTTCTATAGTAATGCCGTTCATAACCCATTGTAATCGGTGATTCTTTAAATGATCAAGAAATCAACATTACCGGCCGACTAAATGACTGTCTAAAGACTGAAAGCAATTTCAAAGGAATAGTTCACCAAAAATAGAACATTTGTTGATCCATCAGGCCATATCAAGTTTTTTCTTTCTTAAGTATATAAGATGTTTAGCTGAAACCATGGTCATTGGTGATTCATATACTGCAAGTCAGTTAATACTGGTATTTAGACACTAGAGAGTGAATAAATATATACAGGCAAAGCAAAAAGAATACTTGTGGCTCGTAAAAGATGCATAATGTGCAAGTAACTGAACAATATTTACAACATTGTAAGCTTTAATTCTATCAGATTCAGACAGGCCTGAATGCATTAAATACAACAAATACAACCCCATACACCAATCTCAGTTGATTGACATCTAATGATATTACAGTAAACAAGACACATTTTGCCTGTCTTCACAAATAAGTGATTTAAACTGAAAGCTCATATTAAGTTCTGTATTGTTTCAAATGATTCCAGTAAAGTCATTTTAAAGTCTAAGCAGCTCTTACTTCATGCTCCAGTCCTTACTTGGCATGTCGACAGTGTTCTTTATCTTTATTTATATCCCTGTCTCTGACAAATGTGAGTCAGTAATCAGTCTTAATTCCCAAATAATAATCGTTCATCAGATCCAGAGGTCTCAGTCTCAGGTTGGTGCTTGTTTCTCTTGAGTCCACGTGATCTGTTTTGGTTGTATTAGTGAGCGCATGCAGTCTCTTTCAAACTTGGAGCATTGTATTACACAGGACGATTGCCCTTGCTCATAAAAGCATGCTGTCATTTTAGTTTGAAGCATTCTCCAGATCTCTTCCAAAAGGCTTAAATATCATTATAATGTGGACCTGGCTCTGCAAATACCATATCTTTATTGCCGCTGCTTTAATGGCTTCTGTGGGGGTGAAGTCATACTTGCGTCCACCTCAGTACCATGAAGGACCTGATGTGTGGCCAGAGTGAATGTTATGAAGAGGTCCGCCAATGTCCACTGATCTCATTTCCTCTGTTAAAGGCAATGGCTCATCAATGACAAGATGCAGTAAAAAAAATTCTGCAAATACAATCCAGACTTACACGAGTTGAAAATTATGCAGAGTTGAGCAAGATTTTCACAAACGCATAAGAATAATTTTTGGGGTTATTTTTCTGAGCTGAATTAAGCTTGTCAGCTCTCTCAGCTCTTTTATCAAGGGTCTAATATGAGATGAAGGATGGTGCAATCAGATGTTTCTGGATGCCTTCTGTTTTTCTGCTATTTGATTTACTTTTTTATGTTATGCTCGATGTGTCGTTCATGTTTCTTCTGATGCTAAATCAGTTTTAGGTTGTACCGAAATTCCTTTAGGTAAATCACTGTTATGTCACGTTCATGTCTTTTTGAATTATTATGATATTTTATCTGTTGCCAGAGATTGCTTTCTGTGGATTTCTGGAGTGGATAAATTATGGATTTCATATGCTGTGAGTGTGTCACTAAAACAATATTGTTTCTGAGAAAAATTTTACTTTGGGTTTGAGGCTGGGAGTTTTTTTTGGCCCACACAAACATGGTGGCATATTATTCATTATGTTATTATTGGCTTTATTCAAACGGTTCCTGAAAAAACCCAATTCCTATCCATCAAGTTAATCAGGAGTGCCTGCAGTATAATTTTACTCAGTGATATTTGGACAGTCTTAAGCGGTGTTTGTTCCAAGTTTGCTCCAAGCGAGTCAACCGGTTCTGAACTGACGCAGAGGTGCACAAACCACAGGATTGGCCGAACACTTGTCAAGCTGTCAGGCACGGGCAGTGCAGTCTGGCTCTCTCTGAGTTCATGCATTCTTACACTTTCTAGATTCTTAATATATGGCAGCCGCTCTTCCGCCACGTGGCAGGCGCCATAAAGAGCAGCTTTCTTTTAGTTTGAGGTGTGTAGTGTTGAGATTCAGCTCATGCAAAATCTATTTGACCTGTGCCAAACTCCAGTGCGAGGTGAACCGCAGTGCACAAGTACTCCACGCAGTAAAACCAGGTAAGACCACCCTTGAGAATAACACTGTCTGGGCCAAATTTACTGCAGCTTTTTTTTTTTTTTTTTTTTTTTTTGCCACATTTTGAACTTTTTTAGAATTATCTCTCTGAATTCATTTATTTTGCGTAACAGTGGTTTTGAAATATATTTAGGCTATTTTTCACACAGTGAAAGTAATGAGAAATGACTCTGTCAGGCTCTAAAATGGCCAACAAATTACCTTTTGAAAGTAATCCAAATGATTCCAAATATGTCCCAAAGCTGTAAGCTGGTTGAATCATTGATCACTTAAATGATGAATTATTGATGAACGGTGAAATCAAATATCCATTGTTGTTTTGACGCAAGAGATCATTGTACAATAAAGACAAACTTCCAAAATGGCAGTATGCCACCTTAAGACCAACACTTATTCTATATCGTTGCCACTTTAGCCCTGCCCACTGATTGGCACATGTAGTAGGATGTAAATAAATATGAGAAATATTTCTGAACCGCATGATAGTAATGAGTATTACAAGATTTGTACATTGCAAACTTGCGTTTGCATTGGTTTCATAGCATTTCTTTCCTTGCATTGCTTTGCTTGTGATCCTTATCCTGTTTATGCAAGATATCACCGTTGTTGTGACTTTTCTCAAATCCATTTTTCCTTCTTGCCAGATTAGAGCAGCTTACTCTCTGGGAGTCACACCTCTCATGTCTGGTAAAGAGAAGATTTAACATTTGGAAAGAGTGTTCAGAACACCTCAGTAAAAGTGTTCATTAATTATCCTACATATTCAACAAGACACAGTTGGACACAAGCTTTTCATAATGATTGAAAATGGTGATGGTGGCGTGCCGACCCCTTGAAGATTTTTACATCAGTCCTGGTTCATGACAGGAGATGAAGTGATGTCTGTTTCATAAACTGTCTTTTTTGACTTGGTTAGTTTGTTGATCTGGTTTATAAAGCTGTTGGTGTCTTTCCTAAAAGCATTGTTGGCCACCTGTGGTCTAACTCTGTTAGTAATGACAGAACTTGCAACTATTGTTGCTTTTGAGAAGTGCACCCCAGACTAATTCATTCACAGAGCTGATTATAATGCGATTCTTATCTGACTCTAATGATCTGGTTGGAAGGCAAAGGTATTAGTGTATAATGGCTTAAATGTAAGTAAATAATGCATCGGAACCAGGGCTGTATTGATATTGGCATTGAGGTAGACATTGAAGTCCCCTCCAATAATTATAAATAGCCAAACTGTCCCACCTTTTTTGGATATTAATAGTGCACTATTTGGTATTGGGACATTTTAATTGTTAAATACATTGGATTTGTTTTGGTACTTGTGTTGAAACATCTAAAAATAGATCAATTCAAAATTTTCTTACGTCTTTAATTAAATCTTTACATTTAAGTTGTTTTTTAAACATTTAATATTATAATTTAACTAGATGAATTCCTATAAATAAAAAGACCAAAACCACCCACTGCCCCCCCCCCCACCACCCAGAAAACGTTCAAGACATATTTACAGCATTATTCAGAAGACTTGAAATATTGCATGCAAGCTGTATGAATGACTTTATACATTTTTTATGAATTTGTTTTGCTTTTTGTGAATCCCAGTTCTTAATCTTGTTTATGAAAATTAATTTTGAGTGTGTCATTTTCATTCTGATGTCTGTTTTTGTGACAGTGAACCCTCAGACACAGTTGGACAGAAGAAAAATGATATGCTTGTTCAGGAGAATTTTAAATATTAAATGCTTCCAGACACCAGTTAAGGATGTAATGCCTATAATTTACAGACAAGGTCAAACCATGTTCAGTTTTATAGTGACCAACACAAATGGCTTGTGGTCTTAATTCAGGTTAAAAATGTTGTACACCTTATTTGAGTTTCTTTTTTTATATGGACTATTAAATGTGTTTGGCTTAGTCAATGTGGCATGTGAGTCTGTAGGTATAGAAAACTTACTTCCGCTCAGTCAGTCATACACACGCACACGCACACACACACAGAGTCCCTCCTGACCAGACCCAGGCATCAGATTGTAAAAAGAAAGTACAGACCAGGTGCAAACAAAAAGTGAAATACTTTCAGTGGGTGGAACGGCAGGTCATGAAGTAGAAGGTTTTCTGTGCCTCTTTACATTTTAATAGGCTCTAAGATTTACTGTTTCCCTCTAAGGGACTGAGATTCTCCCCCCTCAGCATGGGATTCCTCTCTGAAAGATTGAGCTGACACATAAACACACTGCCAAAGATGATCTGCATGAGCAATTTGTTTATAACCAGTTGTCGTTTATGTATAAGCCTTCACTTTGCATCATGGTTTGAATTAATATCTGAGGCCCTGATGCTTATCTGAAGAGTTTTCCTCCAGCACAGTAAAGCACATTTTTGTTGGATGATCAGTGCTGTCTACAGTGGCTTTAGTTGTTTGTTTAGTTTCTATGGCAATTTGTTGATTAAAGTACTCAAGCAAGTTCCTTTGTGCAATTACATTAATGAATGAGGCACAAACCTCATTAATTAAAATTGCGCTTTAGCGCTTCTTTTAACATTTTAAAGAGGATTTACACTTCTTAACAGATGTTTTTTGTTTGTTTTGTTAGTATTTGCATTTGAATCTATGAAAGCAATGACCTTTTCCATGTATTTGAACGCTTCCATAAAATTTCTTTCTTTCTTTCTTTCTTTTTCTTTCTTTTCCTTCGGCTTAGTACCTTTATTCATCAGGGGTCGCCACAACGGAATGAACCGCCAACTTATCCAGCATATGTTTTACGCAGCGGATGCCCTTTCAGCTGCAACCCAGTACTGGGAAACATCCATACACTCTCACATGCACACACATACAGTACAGCCAATTTAGTTTATTCAATTCACCTGTACCGCATGTCTTTGGACTGTGAGGGAAACCAGAGCACCCGGAGGAAACCCCACGCGAACACGGGTAGAACATGCAAACTCCACACAGAAATGCCAACTGACCCAGCCGGGACTCGAACCAGCGTCCTTCTTGCTGTGAGGTGACAGTGCTAACTACTGAGCCTAAAAGAAAGAAAGAAAATGAATGAATGAATGAATGAATGAATGAATAAATTAGTAGTAGCCTTATAATTAGTTTTTGCAAGCCTTTAAAAGTCACAAGTTATATTGTATTCCACACTTTTAGGCATTAAAATGTATTAATGTTAGAAATTCTTAAAGTCATGGAATTTATGGACATCAAAAACATGTATAATCATTTAGTCATTTAGCTGACGCTTTTATCCAAAGCGACTTACAATTGAGGTTCACAAAAGAAGCAATCAGTACAAGAGGAAACAAAGCATACATAAGTGAAATCGGACTAGTCTTGAGTAGGTAAAACACAATATACGAGCACCATCGTAGAACCGATTCAGAGAAAGTGCGGGAAAGTGATTTCTTACCCTTTTGGGACGGCACCATTATACGACGCTCGTTAGCAGAACGCAGTGATCTGGAGGGTAAATATGTCTGTATTAGTGAGTGAAGGTAGGCGGGTGCTAAACCTGTGGTGGTCTTGTAGGATATGAGCAGAGCTTTGAATTCGATGCGGGCGGCTATAGGGAGCCAATGTAACCAATGTAATAATCAAGTTCATTGTTAAAACAAATCCAATATCTATGGGTTTTGAAAATACTTTTCTGTTTGAATTGTATTTTATTAACTCTGAAGTGGTGCTACTATAACCCATTGTTTGCTTCCTATAAATGTATATTTAGAGAACATTTTCATATTTGGTTCCCTTTCAATTATTCATTAAATACTCTTTATTTAGTCTAAAAAAATGTCTTTCAAAGATTTGTCTTCATAAAACTTGCAGAAACCATGACAATGTAAGAACAAAAAAAGGTAATGAACATAATAAATACACATTTTTGGATATTATATTTACAAAAGTTATTACAATTATTATTTACAAATTATATGAAATATATCTGTATTTCAGAGTCATTGGTGCCATCCTGAGAATCCTCAAACATGTACTGTATAGGATGCTTGATTCAAATGCTGTTATTTAAACAATGTTCCTGATCAGGAAGTCAGTACTTTTTGTTCCTTGTTCTTATTAAGAAAATTGCACACAGCTTCTTTGCCTTTTTTTTTTTTTTTACTGCCGGTGCACACTATGCACTGTGAAAGTCATCCCTGTCTGTAGCAGTGTTTCTGATGGAGCCCAGACCAGAGGAAATGCCAGGCGTTCCCAGATAAGCCAGCTTTCCTCCACTCGGGAATAAAGCACACTGCAGACCGGCCACATTCTCCCAGGGATCAAATAAAACCCTCTGACAGCAGCCATTCAGAAATATTTAGACTCCCAAATAGTATCTTTGCCGTTTTCTGAGCAACTCCTCAAATTAAGCTTTATTATTAACTTTATATAGTTGGCATTTTAGGAAGAAAACGTTGTATTTTATGTGAATGAACTGTTTGACAACATCCTTATTTAGCTATAATGGCAAGGGAACTTGTAAAAGTCTGGGCCAGAGGTCAAATGGGCCCTTAATTGGCAGCAGGCATCATAACCAAACCTATACTGTGGCACTGGTCCAGACTCTTCTGGTCCAAGCAGTTGTGTTCAATAAGACTGAGAATGCTGGAAGTGTAGTAGCGACATTCTGTGCATTCTGCAGATTATATGCTGTCCTTGAGATATTTGGGTCATTTGAGTTTGTAATACTTGCCTTGTTAATTGTTTATGCTGCATTAATTTCTCTGAGGGGAGCTACTGAGTAATGGATTTAATTAATTAATTAATAGATTACTCTGTTGGTTAATGGACTGCAGTATGTTCTTTGCACTCCTCTTTAAATGATTTGCCCTGTATGCAAATAAACTGGATTGCACACAGAAACTGACTTGAAGTGTTGCCCGGATTTTAGTAAAACATTTAACTAAATTTTATGATGAAACGTCTGACTGAAGATTGTTTATTTACATTAAACATCTTAACTTTTCCTAACTAGTCTTTAATTTGGTCTATATAAAACTATCTAGAAAGAGACTTATTTTGTCTGTTATTCTGTTTTCTCTTTGACAGATGATTGTTGGATGCCTGAAACAATTAGCCGGATGACTGAGTGAGAAACCTGGATGGTATAAATCAGCAGGAAGCAACAGGCTCCAAGAAGGTGAAACCAAAGAAACCATATTAAAAATGTCTACTGTGCCACCTACTTTTTCACTGCATGATTTAAAAATCTCACACCAACTTGAGGAAAGGTTCTGTACAGCAACATAGAGTTGTTTTTTTTACACAAGAAGAAATATCACCGACCTCTTTTCTGCTGTAAGTTTTGGGGGTTTGCAGGAGTTCACTGACTGTTTATAGTCTTGAGTTGGAACTAGTGTACGCCAAACTACACACCCTCTTGCAGTGTGGTTACTATTGGAGAGCACAACTGAAACTGTCCATTCAGCAAGGTTGTACAGCGGGTCAGTGAAAAGCATGACGGAAGCTTCACTAAATAAAGGGGAAATTTGTGGCTGACGTGAGATCCTCCCACTTAAATCAGCCATTTATATAGAATCATAAGGGCTATAATCGTGGTCACCTAAATATGACCCTCACATTTAGCCATGGAACGGTTTAGCCTTGCTTCATGGCAGAGAGAGTAAAATATAGCATGCCGAAAAACAAGATGAAATAAAGTTTGGCTGTAATCAACCGGCGTTTGACTCAAATATTTTGCTCCAAGTATTCCTTTTCTATAGTTACAACACTGGTGATAATCGTTGGTTGAGAAACCCAGCCATTTGAGTTGGGAATATGCTATTATTTCCAAAATAAACCAGTGAGAAAACTGTAATGCCTCAAACATATGGGATGTTTTGGATGAGCTTGCCTTTTTGAAACTTGCACGGCAACTAGATCTACAAAAACATGCCCTTAAAAAGTTTTAAAGTGCCCCTTTTATGCTATTTTAAAGCCGCCTAATTTTGTATTTTCTTTCTTGCAATAGGTTTGCATGCATCTGAGGTCAAAATAACACATTTCTCACAGTCTCAGCTGATTTCAACAAATCCTATTTGATGAAAAAAATTATAATTTAGAATTGCAAATACATTAAAAAAACTAAATGTGAAAATTTATCATAATATTTTAAAAAGTCTGCTTTTACTTGTCAAACAAACAAAAGCAACATAATGGTTTCATTTCTACAAGAAATCTATATATAATTATCTATATAGAAAGTATATTTAAATTTTCTATAAGTCTTCCAGCTGAATTCTCGAATAGCACTCAAATTTCCTCTTGGCTGCACTTCATGGCCTTGGTGGCTTGAAAAGCTCGTAATTGGATGATCCACAGGTTCATTAGTCTCATTCATCCTCCACCAGATCAGTTATTTTAGCATGCACACAATATTTGGTGTGTTGGGTCCCCTGGGAAGAGCAGATCCCCTCCTCACCCCAGGCTGCTCTCTATGACACTGAGATTGGACACAATTGATGTGACTCCCAAAAGGCTTGGTTGCCAAGATTCAAAATGAGGAATGTTTTTGGAACAATGAACTAATGGATGCTGATTTCCAATAGTGATTTTCCGTTTCATGCCAAGGTGAATGGTATAGAGAGCTTAAGTGCTCAAATACTTAAAGCAAAACAAAGAAGCAGCTCGCCTAGTCATTTAATGCTTTTTGTGGGTGTGGAATGTCTATCTGCAAATTCATTGGCTGTATATAATCTTCATGCTGCAAAAGCACTCTTACTAACCATAATTATGCAACAACGTGAAATGTGAAGTACTTTAAATGGGTGTTATTTATTGTGAAGGTCTGATAGAACAAGCTCTAGATTTCCAGCTTTATGTAATTGTTCAGTTTTGACACAATGAACTGCTGCAAGCTTTTGCTAAAGTGTGAAACCATGTTTTGACTGTATAGTTGGTACAATCGGATTTTATTTCTTTTGTGCAACTTGACCATTGCAATAATCCCTCAGTTCCACAGGAAGTGTTTATAAATCTTAGGGTGTGGAGCACCTTCGGTCCCCTCAACATTAATCTTGTGAGACAATTTATTAGCCACTTTGCCTGGCCCACGGTGTGAAGTAACTCTATGGCCTGGGTCTATTATCATAATTTATTGCTGTAATTATCTCCTATTATTTTTTCTTTAAATTATTAACTTTTTATATTTACATTTTTATATTAAGCATATTATTTATTGTGCTTTGAATGGCAAAATTAGACTGGATTTAATTGTTGAAGTGGTTTGGTGCTGTCCAAATGTTGGCCTGATCTCAAACAACACTGTCATTACAGCAGTCCTCCAGTCATCTATTGAGGGCTTCCTTCGAAGCCTTTCATATGCATTTGAGTATAAATAAGTGTGAAGGCCAGAGGAAAAAAGAGTCGGACAGAGGCTGGTCTGTGTTTAACTGAACCAGAGCTTTCCAGCATTCTGCCTGTTTTTGTCATTTCCTTTCCGTTTAATTGGGAACCTCCTTGATGTTTTGTTGCTAATTTAATCTGCTTTTTACTAAACATTTAATCATTTAATTCCTTAATCTAACGAAAATTAATTTTAAAGGTGCCTTAGAATGTATTGGCCTAGGAAAGTGCCCTAATATGATATGGTTGGCTTTGACCATATTTGGAGTGTTCATGAATATAAATGAGCACTGCTCTGACACTCCTCATGTCAGTGCCTGAAGCTCTCTCTCTCACACACACACGCACACACACACACACACACACACACACACGCACACACGTGAAAATACACGCATAAAAAGTATTCACATTTCAGTTTTTAAAAAATATATAGATGTATTTGTAGATGCCTTGTGAAATGAGTCTTTTCAACTAAAGAGGTGGAGAGGTTTATTTTAGCTAGGAGTGAGTGAGCAATGTTTATGCCACCAAAGTAACCTAGTTTGCTCCGGAGTTGTGTTGTGGATGAAATATAGGCTAAATTAATTATACTTGACAACAGGAACCGACAGAGTTATTTAGAGTTGTATTTTGTGGTTTTAACTTCTGTGAAAACACAGGCAAGATTTAATATCAACCTCTGCATAAATGGATACATTTTGTTTATTGGTGTTGTCTTTCTCTAGAAAAATCACAGAAAGGCTGCGTGTCCAATGAAGTGTTATTTTTTTTTCTCTCCAGTTGAGCGACTTGTTTTCTGTTGTTATCAATGGTAACCCATCAATGTCACTTTTGAGCTAGCCATTCAATTACGGTGGAGGTGGGATGGGACAATACCACGCAACTGTGAACAAATAACCTGCTAAAGATTTTTAACTTGTAACAGTACAGAGGGGATACTCTACCATAGCAATTGACTGAAAAAAACGCTGTCAGCCGATTTGACACTATGCCTAAAACACATATAACAGTGTATACAAGTTTGTTGCCTCATTACAAACACAAGCAGCAAATTTCACAATATACATGCTAAGCAACAAAACATACAGTTAAACAGAGCTTATGCCTCTTAGGGGTGAAAATGAGAAAAAAACAACTAATAATCCATAAATCCCACATTTTATATTCTGACGAGCTGTAAACTGATAAGACTCCATGGTCACGCATGTCTCATTTCCAAAGTAAGAGTCCCCCATACATAGTAAGTATAATACAAGCTTAGATAAACTTAAACTTAAAAAAAAAAAAATATATATATATATATATATATTCCCAGTGATGGGTTGCAGCTGGAAGGGCATCCGCTGCGTAAAACATATGCTGGATAAGTTGGCGGTTCATCCCGCTGTGGCAACCCCAGATTAATAAAGGGACTAAGCCGAAAAGAAAATGAATGAATGAATATATATATATATATTGTTGTAATATCCCTAGGAAACACTGTGACCAATCAAACGATGCTTGGGACATTCATATTAATGATCACGTGTAAATTGTCAGAGTCAGTGTTTTGTTCTGATTGTCATGTTTCCTGAATTCTTTTTCAATATCCAAGTGAAAAATAATGTTTTGGTTTTTTTTACCTGGATTTTACAGTTTTACATGAGAATGGGGAAACAATGGTGTTAAGGCTCACGGTATGCCATTTCCATGTACTGAACCCTTATTATTCAGATATGCTTAGTAATATCCAGATTTTCATTACATGGCACCTTTAAATGCATACTTATATCAGTTTGAAAATGTAGCTTTACTTATATTTTTACAATTCTTTTTACAAATAATATTCTGTAACTGTTTGAAGTTCTTTAGGTCTAAAATCCAAAACCTTGATGATAATAAGCATAATTTCCATTTCAACTAGTCATTCAACTGACCAAGACCATTTCAGCTCACATTCCAGCAAGGCATTTTTCATAAACCTAATCCTACTTTAAACTAACCATCATTTTAATTTGGGATATGTAAAGAACCAAAGTTCAACCTCAGAAGAGGCCGCATGGTTTCCTGATGACTGTAATCTGAATAAACTCATGCTTTGAACATGCCTCACAATTTCATAACAACAGCATGGAGAAAAGAGATCTATAAAGAAATCGATCTATCAGGATAGAGTTCGTTAAAAATGAAAATTGTTATCATTTGCTTGCCAACAAGGTGGTCCAACAAAAGTAAACAGGACATAACAAGTAAACAAGTCATATTTTGTATGGAGCAAGAAACAGTATTTACATTTTCAACTTGGTAGATTTTTTTAAATGATTGGTTACATTGTGTTTATCATGTTGGCAACAAAGAATATTTAGAAATTCTAATTCTAATGTTAGACCTCATTTGATTTTTGTTGACAATTTAGACATGCGTCTAAAGATAAATACAAAAAAAGTGACTATTGTTTGTGTGACTAAAGCTGTATGGCCAATAAAGTGTTCAGAACACAGCTTTAAACCTTCAACATGAGCAGAAGGAAAAAAAAAAACTCACTTTGTGTTGTGGTTGGCAAGACAAAAAAAGGCCTTTTTAATTTTAAGATGCATGTGCAGATATTTCTACAAAAGCTGTGCTACTAAAGTGGAACGCTTGAAATACTCTAAACAGTGTAATTTGAGGGCTTTTATGTAATTTATAACACCAGATTTAAAAATAGAAAGCGTGCAAGTGTGTATTTGTGCTGTCTGTCTCACGGATCAAGTAGACTCAAGTAAATTGCTGTTGTTTCTGTTAGCATGCAGCTGCTCTGCCAGTACTGTATATTGACCTATAACAGGGACTGTGATTTTACCTAGTAGGATGTTATGTACCTGGATCAACATCCTTTTGGTGGTCCTGGAAGTCTAAAACCATCTAAACTTTCAATTCAACCCTTAACCAGCCAGTCAGCAAATACAGATTATGCAGTCTTGTCTGCATAAGCGCATGTTATATGGTCATATAAAGTGTTTAGGTTGTATTTTGCTTTGTAATTTTTGTGATTCACCTCTCGTTTTTTGCCATTTCAGCAATTGTAAATCACATGGTATAACTAAAAATCATTTGAGATTTCTTAAGTGTTTGTTACTTGTTGAACAAAGAACTTTCTAAATGGAAAGCAAACCGTTATTATATGAAGTGACCGTTCACTTATATAAAGCCACAACACTTTGTAGTAAATGTGTCCAGTGGTTTTATCTCTTAGATCTTGCCAGTTCTATGTTTTTTTTAGTGCTTTTAATCGAACTCAGTGTTTTCTGCCACTGGTTTAGACCCATAATGTCTTGATTGTTTCTCCTTGAGTGAAATTTTCCCCCATTGAGAGTTTTTAGAAAATGACATTTTCGATTTTTGGGACTGTTCCCACCAAAACAATATTGAGGCTTTCAAAGGTGAGGACTTTACAATAAATCAAATGAAAAACCCTGTTATTATTATCATAGGTGGTGTTGTTGTTGCTGTTGTTGTTGCTGTTGTTGTTGTTATTATTATTATTATTATTATTATTATTATTATTATTATTATTATT
>CAIGQV010018299.1:4601942-4616169 GCA_903798115.1 Danio jaintianensis | reverse complement strand
TATTATTATTATTATTATTATTATTATTATTATTATTATTATTATTACTTTTTGGTTGGGTGTACATGCCCTTCAAAGAGTTCAGGGAATAATGATAACAACGACAAATAATTTACATTTATTTATTTAGTAGATGCTTTTTTTCCAAAGCAATAAAGAAAAAAAAATCAAGGCCAATTGTTTTGCATGATTGTGATGCTCTGGATCTTTGCCATCCTTGCATGAGTTACTTCAGAGAATGTTATGTATTGCATTGAGTGTTTAGCTTTTAGTTCCCATGTCAAATGAATACTGTAGTGCTGAACAAAGCTTTGTTGCTACCTTTCAAAATGCTCACATTGCATACATTACACAGTGCTGTTGGGTTGCTTTCTTATTTCCACTCAATAAATAATAATAATAATAATAATAATAATAATAATAATAATAATAATAATAATAATAATAATAATATATATTTTTTTATTTTAGACTTGAAATGTATGTGTGACGCATTATGAAGTACAGCAGTAGCTTAAGCCTCAGAATAAGGCATCTAGTGTTTGTGCTGCTCTCTAAACATTGGACCACAAGGAATGCTGGTAATTAGCTCTGTAATCACAGGCTTTGGAAAATCTGCAGAAATGCACACTGATCTCTTTGTGAAAGTGTTTTATCTGTGGTTTTGTGGTGGTTTTGTTATGTGTGATCAGCAGCTGTCTTCTTTTTGTTCTTAATGCTAAATATCATAGCATGATCACAAAGTGGGAAAGAATCCAACTGAACATTACAAAAACTAAGAAATTATAACAATAATTTTGCCAAACTGTCAGTGATCTTAGTTTAAAACGATAGATTACCCATGAATGAAATTTACTCACTCTCAAGTGGTCCCAAACCTTTTTTTTTCTTTTAAATTAAAAAAATATATATTTTGTAGCTTGGAAACCAGGCTTGTATTACTGAAAGATTTGTATCTTAATTTGATTTGGGGTTCTTGTCTTATCTTCGAAAATCATATCATATCTAGTTAAAAAAAATCTTTAATTGTGTCATTAAGTTTGACAATCTACTCTCAGGAGTTAGCCTAAACAAAATGGATAAATAAAACATTGTGACATTTTTGCCATAGAAGCTACCATGTAAGGCATTAGTCACTTGCACTATAACTGCTAATGTTCTGTGACTCTTTGTTGGTCTCTGTAATCCTGATTGAAGTTTCTGTGCTAACTGTAATATCATGTTGCATGGCAGTCTGTAATTACTTATGTTTTGTCATCAAAATTTAACACATCTTCAAGGTCCTCTAAGAGTCTTCATCCAAAAACTTAATTTTCATTCATCTATAATTGTAATGCCATTGTTTGATAGTGCATTTTAGTTTTTCCCATTAGCTTTCAAATAATGCTGATATTAGTACAGCTTTTTGGTTGCCCTAAAGTTAACGCGATAGTTCAACCAAAAATGAAAATTCTGTCATCATTTACTCACCCTTCACATGTTTTTTTTTCTTCTGTTGATAAATGCTGATTAGTGGGACCCTATGGCTTCCATACGATGGAAATCGATGAGTCAGAGCAACCAGCATTCTTCAAAATATCTTCTTTTGTGTTCAACTGAGGAAAGAAACTCATAAAGGTTTAAAATCAGATAAGAGAGAGAATAAACGATGATGCAATTTTCATTTTTTGGTTAACTAACCCTTTAAGATAGTTTTTAGGTTTTGTGGTCAAGTTAGGATTTCTCTGTAATATCACCTTCCTGTCTGTAGTTAGGATAAGACAACACACTTAGGAAATGCTGTTCTGTAATAGCTTTTGTCCTAAATGTGGTCCTAACTGAAATTACCATGGTTACCAAAAAAGATAGGATAAAATTAACCCAGAACCCATTGACATCCATAGTAGGAAAAAAAAATCCTCGGGAAGTTCCTTTTTTCCAGCTTTCTTTAAAATATCTTTTTTTTTTGTTCATTAAAAAAGCAACTTAAACGGGTAGAAGTTAAGTAAATGATGACAGAATTGAACTTTTTGACTGACCTATAGTATCCATTTAAAGGCTGGTGATGATCTATCTACTTTAGTACATCTATCCAGTTTTAATGAAAACATCCAAATGTCCTAATTTTTTGGAAATGCATGTCATCCCTCATTGTGTTTTATCTGGCGCAGGTGTGTGATATGAGTTAGTGGATGAGATCTGCTTTACAGATTGTCAGTATTTGGACAGACGGCTGGATGATGAGGGTGAGGATAAGCACAGCTCTGCAGGTGAGCTACAGTGGATCAGCAGTGGATTTAAATGCTGCCGATAACATTCCCAGCATTCACACGCTCATGTTATGCAGTGTTTAAGCACATATGGGCTTCTTGTTTTGACCAATTCACTCTTTTCAAACCCTTCCATTTAGGAGCGAGCTGCAGGAATGTGTGCAGATGTCTTAGATCAAGGTGTGATATTGCTCGTCTGGGACAGTAAGTGAGCTGGTGGAGACTTTGGAAAAAAAACGTTGGTTTCATTCCAAAGGTGAAATATTGGAGGAATGATTGGTTGATTTCTGGCTGTAAGTGGATGTGTGGCTCGACATTTTATCTTCTTGCTTTGGTGTTTCATAAGTATGTTGTGTAAATTCCTAGTTGAGAAACTGCTACACTCTCATAAATAAAGTTACAAAAGTTGTCACTGAGGCGGTACCTTTTCAAAAGATACACTTTTGTACTTTACAGCTGCACATTAGTATATTTAGGGTACACATTTGTACCTTTAAGCTTCACTTTTGTACATTTAAGGTGCTATGAGGTGCAGATTTGTACTTTTTTAGGTATTAATATGTGTTATTATGACCTGGTATGAACAAAAAAGTACCTTTTGAGAAGGTACCGCCCCAGTGACAGATTTTGTACGTTTATTTCTGAGAGAATATACTGTATGCCATTTTTTTTAAAAAGATGGTTTAGAATTTTGCAGTGGACACTACACCAATATGAGTGTCCAAAATAAAGTCATTTTAAATATGTAAAAATAAAATTATACAGGTTGATTTCCAACACAGGCTCATTGGGGATATGTGCCGAGCTGCATTTTTGGAAATTGTGAAATATGTGCATTTTAAGTGTAAAACGGACACTACGGGTGGTATGATGGCGCCGAAAAATTCTGTTCTATATCATGATAATGCTGACCACTTAACTTCATATGGACTGCTTTTCCGGTGCTAAACACAAATAGCTTGACTAGTCGGATTTGCGCACGAGAATGCTGGGGAGAGTCGCAGAAATGTGCACAATGACCTCTGGTGGATTTATGAGAAATGGCATGTATGAGAAAACGTGCTCCAGTTACGTATTTGAGATTGTCAAAAATGACACAGAGTAGCGAGAGTGGCCTCTAGTGGATTTGTGAAAACAAATCTGCAAACAGACTTTGCCTTGGGCGCATATTTTGCAGTTCCCAAAAATGTAGCCCTGGGCACGTATCTCCAATAGAAAAAATAATAAAAGTTACAAAATTTAATGATTACAGTATTAATAGACTAGAAATGTCAAGTCTTGTTTTATTTTGGATTTTTTTTAATTTACATTGCTTACGCTCTTTTTTTAATATTACAAAATATTTTTAGATGACAAACTTTTACCCATGCAGTTCATTCTGCTGTGTTTACAGATAAAGCAGGGAAGTAAAGTATGAAGGAAAGTGAGTGAGTGAACTGAAAATATGATATTTATAATATATTAAAAAAAAAAAGTTTTTCACTTTTGTAACACTTTTGCAATTGATGATGATGATGATGATGATGATAATAATAATAATAATGATTTTTCAATAATAAAATATTTTCAACCACAAATTGCATTTATAATGTATACATTTACAGTCAAAACTGAGCCACGCTCCAACTGTGAGGAAAAGCAGTCATACTATCTTCTTGAAGCTGGTGTATTACAGTGAAATGAACACTGATTTGAATGTCTGCACATGCACAACCCAGGTGTTCCCGTACAAAGAGTTTGCTGACAGTTTTTCAATAGAGCTCTCACCTGGTGGGCATCATTCTGGGCCTGAGTGAAATCAGCAGAAACTTCCCACAGCTATTCTCTTTCAATGCCCACTGAGTGCAGATGAGAAACCGGATCAATAGATGCTGATAATTTGAACAGCAGCTACAACAGCAACAAGTATTTGTTTCAGTAAAGTAGCAGTTCGGACAAAGATCTGGTTTCATATTAAAGTAGGATATTCAGCATTTTCCTAAATCAGATGGGCACAGCTGGCGATCGGCAAGTGTTGGCAGTGTTGTAGGTCTAATGTTCATTGTTGGAGTGCGAGGCTGAGGAGGATTATGTGTGTGTGTGTGTGTGTTTTTTTTTTTTTATCTTGCTCAGCTCTTATGTGTTGCTGTGAGGTGTTCACTCCAGTCTCAGTCCCTAAAGAAGCTCATTCATGCATCTGAGGCAAAGAGAGCTGCACTCGGCAGGCTCACGTTTCTGTGGGCCTTTTGTCCTGCTCCGCAGAGAGAGATCGCAAAACAGGGATGTGCGCAACCCAATATTAGCCCTCATGTTTGTTCGCTCGCTCCTCTGTTCTTCACGTCATGCACAATGAGCCAAAAGTGCTCTGGAAATAGAACACGTCTTAGCCTTATTAGAATTAGAATTATTGCTTTCACTAAATAATAAAAATTAACACTGTTCTATGATATGTACAGTTAAAATAAAACAATAACCCAAATGCACTCTAGCTAAATCAATTGTAAAAATAGAGTTGCTTGATCAATATGCAATTTTATGTTAGTTTAAATAAACCTCATTCCTGATATTATTATAATTATATATTGGGGAAAAATGCAGAATTTCTTTTTTTTCATTTATGTATTAATTTATATTTTATTGTGCCACCTTACATATAATATACATAATGGTATGCATGTATATTAACAAATATAGTGTAAATACAATAAAATATTATGGAAGACATGAACAGGCTGCTTAAATTCTTTGGATTTATGATTTAAATTCATTTTTAGACAACACAATACAAATGTTTTAACTTCAGAAATATTTAGAATTTGGTGTTATAGCCCTGATTTTCAATCAACAAATGAAGACTTTTGTTATTTTGACCAAATGTCATTTCTTTTTTCAAAGCTCTAAATGACATTACTGTTTTTTATTTTATTTTGATTTTGATTATTTTTTTTTAATAAGACTGTTAGAGACCTTTATAGATATAATTATATCTAAACTTGATCATTTTATAACTGAAAATAAAAAGTCAAAAATGGTAGCAATGTTTCTTTGAATTGGCTTGTTTTGAACTAAAGCCGTAAACCGCCGTACAGTGTGATTCTCTATCAGTTGTGTAGATGGAAACCAAAACATTTGCAGTGTAAATATTGTGGCGCAGAGGCATCTCTCGGCAGTCTGTGATGGTCACTCATAGATGAACTGCCTTCAGATGCCTAAGAAGTGCTCACTGTACGCTGGCCAGACCTTATGCAACACATCCCCTCAGTTCATCCATCTTATCCAGACAGTCTGCTCTGCCCACTGTTCAAACAGCGGAGATTTGGCTTCACATTCGCTAACAGATGAGTTCCCAGATAGGAATCTCTCTTCTGAGGTGATTCGCCCAGGGTGTTCCTGAGTTTCTGATCGGCAGAGGAAAGTTCGCTGAAGTTCAATTGGCTGACTTTGACTCATTGTTACCGACAAAGAAGAGTGGGGTTAGTTGCTTCAGGGTTTGTTTCTGGCTCATATTAGGGTGCTGGTGTAGTTTATGTCTGAAGATTTGCTCTCTTGACCCTCACTCATTGATCTTATCAAGGCATTACAGAATCAAAGCCCGTTGAGATGAGAGTATGAAAGCTGTTCTAAAAGCTGTTAAGCTAGAAATAGTTGATCAATATGGGCTTTACTACGACAAAGTTTAAGTAATAGAAATGTAAATTTAATAAATGAGTGCAAATGGCCTCTTGCACCACTGCTTGGTTGGGACAATTAAAGTGATAAATGATAGTTGACCTTTTGCTTCTCTGTCTCTTTTTTTTTTTTTTTTGTAATTACATAAATTGAAAAGCCAATTTTGGAAAATTTGAAGCTATCCGTTGACTTTCATAGTATATGTTTTTCCTATTTTGGATGTTAATTGTTACAGTTTTCCAACATTCTTCATAATGTATTAAAATTTTTTTAAAAAGTCAACAAGTTGGAACAAGTGAATTTTGAGTATTTGATGGTAGAATTTTCATTTTTTTGGTGAACTATCCCTTTAAACAAGTTAATTTTGAAGGCGAGAAGCACAATGAGAAGCAAAATGTTCACCTGATTCGAACACACCATTTGGAGTGTAGTTTTGTGGCTTTCAAAGCAGAAACAAAAGCTACTGTTCACAAGCTTCTTTATCAATATTTGATCAAAAGACCAGAAGAAACCCAGAAAGACATCCGCCCATAGACTCTCACCTCAAAGAAAATGCAAAAAGTGATCAAAAGTGAGCAAAAAAGGATTACAACCCATAAACGGCAATGAGTCCCCCATGTGTACATTTGATCCAATCCACTAACATGAATCATAAAGGAAAAGGGAATTTATTTTTAAAATCTTGGAAACACTGTAACCATTGACTTCCATAGTAGTTGTTTTTCCTACTGTGGAAGTCAGTGGTTGCTGCTTTCCAACATTTAAAAAACATCTTCTTTTTTGTTCAACAGAGAAAACAATAACATGAAGGTTTGGAACCACTTTTGGGTGGGTAAATTGTGAGAAATTAACATTTTTGTGTGAACTGTCCCTTAAAACCCAGATGTAAACAGGATTAATTCATTCACTGTTGTATGTTATTAGGGATTCAACAGTTAATTGTGTGGTTTTTAGTTCTATTTTCACTACAGAAGCCAATCAAAGATGTTAGCTCTTCATTATTACCTTTTGTATAGCATCTGATGACCACTATTGAGTAATACCTCCCAATGCTTACTAAGTGCTTTGTGTTTATAGGAGCTGTGAAACCTGATGCAGCTTAAAGAGACGCAGTTGACTGTAATACAGACGCGTGTGTCATAACACCATCCTCAGAGTGCGTTATGCTTTGGAAAGCAGGTATACAGAGAGCTCTTCTGTTCTGTCAGGCCAGGATGAATGTGTCCATTTATGCCTTGTGTTTCTCCTCAGGGTGACTGATAGTGGCGATCTCTGCACGCGAGTAATGCTTTTGGACTGTCTGTCACACAACCAACGAATGATGTCACAGTCTTGTCCGGCGTTTCCTGGGCTTGAAACAGAATGGAAAACAAACAGCGGAGGTGTAGCATCTCCTGTCACGCGATGCAGGAGAGCACAGTTAGTACTGAGATGTGTGTTTATGGCACTGGAGCCTGGTATTTCACACATCTGTGAGGACAGTGTGTGGCTGTAAACCAAAACAACATGCTATTGCTGAAGCCACAGTCTTCCTTTCACTGCTTGGTGTACAGTAGTAGTCAATTATTTCATGTTGTATGTTTTTAGATGCTCTGTTTCTCACAGTCAGAGTTTGTCAAATTATTATCCAGCATCTTTCGCTAAAATTAAGGTGGCTTTTGAAAGTGAAATAGAGATTGCAATAACTGTTATGTTTATGGTTACTGATACTTTCTGATTTATGGCTTTGGTGGAAAAGCATAAAGATTTGGCACAAAAACATGTAAACTGATGTTGGAATTTTTAACCAAGAATAGTTAAAAATGTGAAAAAAAATAATAAATATATAAAAGAAATATATAAATATAAAATTAGTAGAAATAGAAAATCAAAATCAAAATATCTAAATATTCATAAATTATTAATAGAAAAACCACTAATAAGTAACACTTTACAACAGGGTTCCATAAGTAAATGTATTTAATAACATGAACAAAAAATTATAATAGTGTTTATAATATGAATTTGTTAATGCTATTTAATAAAAACAAATTTGTTCATTGTTAGTTTTTGTTCACTCACGGTGCCTTAACAATATTAACAAGCACAATTTGCCATTTAAAAAATACATCAGTAAATGTTGAACTAAGGTTGTACAAGTATTGTTCATTTTTAGTTAATCTTAGTAAATACATTAACATTAACTAATGTAAAAACATTAACTAATGGAACCTTGCTATAATTTTTATTTGATAATTCTTAAGATATTTTCCCTACATTTCTATTTATTTCTATGTCTATTCTTTAAAATAATATTTATTCCTTCAACTATTCGTTATAATGTTGTGATCCATGTTGGAATAAATTCATAACAGTAGCATGTAGCAAGTTATTCTCTATGGTTTTATCTTTCATTTAAAATAATACAGAGTTTTAATATTTATTGCTTATCTGCGATAATATTGGCACATCCTTTTTTCCATGAAAACATTATTTAGTGTAGATTAGTTGGTTCAAGAGACTATATTTGTTAGTTATTGCGACTTGAAGATTAGGTCAATTTTCTTTCAATTTTATTTTATTATTTTTTTTTACATCATTGTTCAAGATGTTATTTGCTTTTTTAAAAATTCAATACATCACAGGTGCTGTTTTATCTCCACACGTACAGTGGGTGATTTGATGTGTTTGTTGCTGTCTGATACCATAAAGTGGTGAGAGCTGCATGAATTACAGGATCCACTTTAAACACAAGTTTGCAGACGTTCTCCGCTCACTGGAGGAAATTAAAAGCTACAGCAACTTCCTTTCAACTTCCCGCACGGCCTCTCATCTTGTGCCAGTGCCTTAATGAATAGTAAATTATTAGTCTCTGGCTTCCTTTTCACCACAGACAGTTTACAGTAGACGTTCACCTTGATTCCGATCGTCATGGAGAGGGACTTTCATGTAGTTTTACACTCCAAATAAACAACTAACTGGTTAAATGACCATGATACAGCCACCGTGCATTTAACTAAATACAGTACATATGCTTACAAATCATGACATCGGTAACAATGCTAACACTGCTCTGGAATTATTCACAAATGTATCATTAATTTTAATGTATCAGAAATTTTATCTTAAATTTTTTTTTTTTTGTCTGCCAATTCTTTTCCTGATCAACTGCCACACACATAAAATAAATAAATAAAAGATAGCATTTCATATCCAATCACCGTAATTACAATAATTATGTTAAAAATCAATTTAAACAGTGCATCAGCAATTTAATAATTCCCATAATTGTCATTGATTTTGAAATAAGTCCTCTTGTAGTCGATAAAATAAAATAATACACACTATACATGTTCTCTGTGATGCTTCTTTAATACCCACAATCACTTAAATTTCTTTCAAATATATAAATGTATGTTTATGTGTGAAAGAACTGTATGTGGCAACACGTTTAGAAAGATGATTTTGACTAGGCGAAATTACTGCCCAAATCATTGTTATTTGTTATATATAAATCATCACACATACTAAATTTAAGAACAATTCAAACAGGAACTAAAACCTCATTTTATCCAAGAAAGCAGTATTACTGTTTTTACTGCCTCGGAAAACAACCTCAAGGTTTATATATAATCAGGCAGTACCTCAAACAATTTACATTTACAGCTTCTATTCATATAGCATCAATATCATTTTTACTGCAGGTTTATTTAAGTCGTAAATATGAATAGAATTTCTGACCACCATGTAGGAAAGTAATGAAACACAACCAAAACAGCCTCAGAAAGAGAATTAAACTCCTCCTTACACTTTTTGTCTGTTGGAATTTTGGCCGAGTAACACAAAGGCCGGTGTTGCAAATGCTGTGCCCAGATTTTAGTGGATCTCCACAGTTACCCTGAGATCTTCTCTGATCCCTGGCCAGCGTTATATGAATGTGTTTACAGACCCACACCTGTCAGAGGAGCCCTAAATCAGCAGATCTGGGTTGAGTAAATCCTGAATGCCACACTGTGGGTCAGGGAGGTTCATGCTCTCCCCACGGGCGAGCGAGGAATTAGCAGATTAACCCCCGAGGAGAGGCACTTCTGCAACATTCCTCACTCCTTCTCAAGACATGCGTGTCTGTCTGCAGAAGACCAAGAAAATGGACCTGTCTCAGCCTTTCAACTCGCAACTAACCTTGACCTTGGTCTAAAAGATCTATTTTGAGTGTCTTTTAAAAGTGTTAAAGCTTTAGGGCTTGTAGAAGTTTACTTTCAAGTACATGTCAGGGCACATGATGAACGTTTTATAATGGCTTTGACCTTTCGTGCAACGCACAGAGAATCTAAGCCTTAAAATCTCACGAGACACAAACACGCAGTAATAAAAAGCAGGCAAAGGCAATAAACTTCCGTTTTTCGTTTACGACGTCTATCGTCTGTTTATTATTCTGAAGTATGTACCAAAATAATCGCTATACGTACTGTAAAAATAGCATTTTGCATTGTGTAACTACGTAAAAATGTTTACAGTCAAGCATCACTAATTGTACAAAAATAACAACACAATAAAGATACAAACAATGAAGAACCGAACATCCTCTTGTCAGTGTGCAAACTGTTTATACAGATGGAAACGCCTCCGACTTAGGTGGCACTCCATGATAAATTATTTAAATAGCATTTATCTACACACACATATGAAACAGTCTTACAAACAGAGACAACAAATAGAGCAATAATTTATCGACTTAAAAAAAAGAAGAAGAAAAAGTACTGGACATTGAAGCACTGACAAATGTATTGCTTACAAAATACACACACATCGTTGACTCCCATTTTTACTCTATTTTCCATTGTGACGTTGGGCTGTTTGTTCTATATACTATTTACAACTTGTGCTACAGTAGCAATAAGGCAACCGATTTGTTTTCTTTAAGCAAAGGAAGAAAAGCTTTTGCTCGATCAAATTACAAAACAGCAATGAGGTAATATTTGTACATTTAAAGTTTTCCTTTATCTCTCTCTCTACAGAAAAGGCAAACAGCTCAGCAGATCGTCTCCTTTGGAAGTGACGGATGAACATTTCTTGACTTGGATCGGACAGAGCTTTGATTACGAGGGTTTGCTTTTCTTTTATGATGTTGAAAAACTTGTTTATAGTGAGGGTAAAATCTGTGAATCAGCTTGAAGCAAAATCCCAGTACGGTCTAGCCAAAGCATTTTGTAAGTGCTACATAAATATACATATATTTAAAAGTCTAAAACTTAAACTTCCCTTAGAAATCAGCATTTGAAAAGGAGACTATAGTGCTTAGTTATCTGGTGTCAAATTAGTGTTTCTTGTAATGCAGAATCTTTAAACTTTGCTCTGTCCCATTCCTCTTCATACTCTACAACCTCTCATTTTGCCATTTCAAATGAATTCTTAGTTTATCCATCGAGCCCTGAGAGAACTATGCCCACTAAACCATGAGTTATCTCCTGCCAGACCTTCTGCTAAGCCAAAAAAAATTTAAAATGACAGATTGGTCCTTTTAAAAATCACCTGCTTTGGCTGGCAGATCTTTTACTTGTTAAATGCTTCAATATCTTAAACATTCTCATTGCTTTGCTTCTCAGTTTACAGTTTTAATAAAATACTGAATATAACAATAGTAATCTTTTTAAAAAAAGGCTTCTGCTCTCTGAAGTAGGCATAATTTTGGCTTTTTCTCATTAAGAGACCATGAGAAAGAGAGAGAGAGACTAAAGGTTTTGAAGTGCATAGCTGTCTGCTGGGAGCTTTTCCCACACAGAGCCCAATGAGGTTTTTCAGAGAGATCTCAGTCTTCCCAAATAAGCAAAGCGAGGGAGACTTTCTTCTGCTCTACCTGCTAATGGTGGAGGAGTCCAGATTCGGAATCGGTTTCTATCCCAACCAGTGACATTACATTAAAGTTGACCAGCTGCTTTCTCACTCCACCGGTGTGTGAGCGACAGCAGAAAATAAGTAGCATCGAATCTGTCCCTGGACTTTGCTTGGAATACATATTTATATTGAAAGGTGCATCTTTGATAAACTTCCAGCCTGTGCAATTACGCATCTGAAAAGAAACAGGAAGACAGGAAGTGTTATTGTTGAGTACGGGAATAAAAGTAAGTAAGTGAGTGCTTGTTTGGAAGTCTGTGCGACATGTTGATGCTCACCTCTGCATTCGTATTTGAGGTCTGAGAAATACACCATCTCTTGTGAGAAGACGAAGAGACCCAGTCTTCCGCCTGCGTATGTTTTGTCGTAGATTCTGCCAGAATCCGCCATGATCTTTTTGCCTTCATACATGACCACTCTGAAATTTGCAGAGAAACATTTTGTTAGCACATTAAAATATCCTTTCAAGAATGTGTATGACAAAAATTAATACTAATAAAAATATAAAATGTGTTTTTCATGTTTTAAGCATTTAATGATCTTATTTATAGACTTATATTATTTGCCTGTATGATGATTTCAGCCTGTTTGGTATTTGTAATAAAAAAATACACTACAAAAATGATAGTTTCGAAATAAAACAAGATTTCTTTGCAGCTTATTTAATATATTAGATGAAAGGCTTTGGATTTAATGATGTTTATAGTATTACCTTATGTGTCCAGTTCTTGGTCTGTGCGTCAGGTGCCATCTGTAAGCAGTAAAGTCCTTCCATCCCACATTCTTTGGGTCATGCCACAATGTGCGCACCTAAAACAAATGAAGTCAAATTTAGCATTCACATGAAGGCTCTTAAACCTGTTATTATCACCTTAAAGAGATAGTACACCCAAAACTGAAAATTCTACAATTATTTACTCACCCGTTACTTGTTCCAAGCCTTAGAACTGTCCACAGTATTTTGTTACAGTTTTTCTTACTATTGTAAGTCAATGGTTACAGGTTTTCAGCTTTTTTCAAAATATCTCTTTCGTGTTCAACAGAAGACAGAAACTCATAAAGGTTTGGAATCACTTGAGGCTGAATAAATAGTGAGTAAATTTTCATTTTTGAGTGAACTATCCTTTTGACCCCATTGAAGCACACTATACCTGTCCTGGTGTGTCTCCGGTGTGCCAGAGGGCGTTTCTCAGATGCTCTCCAGGTCCTGTGGTGGAATTAACCACTTTGATGGACAGCCCTGAGTAACCCTGTGCTTTGGTAGGTGTGCTGGACCAGTAGGTCTGTGTGATCTGCTTCCACATGACCACATAGAAGCGAGAGCTGGACTGGTATCCGAAAACAAAGCCAGCATAGTCATCATCCCTCTCAGTGTTGATGAAGAATGTCCCACTGAAGTCGACTGAGTTGAACTCATCAAAACCTTTACGAGTTTGAAGAAACAGGTAAGAATTTTGTGGTTGCTGACATATCTAAAAATTTTAGCTGTATGATTTGTTTTTTAATGCTTTTGGAATTCAGAATGGAATATAAAATTATTAGAATGCATAAAGTTTTATCCAGTTATATTTACTTTTTTGTTTATTTATGTTTCATTTTTGTGTTTGTTAATGAATACATTATACAATGCATGTTTCTTTGCAAGCTAAGGTATTATGCAGGATTTTGTTTACCGTTTATGATATGAATTGAGTATTTTCTAGGTGTTTTTCCATATTTTTTTCTGTCGTAGCATTCGTTAAATTTAATTCTACACTTTCTATTTTTTGAACTTACCAACAGCAATGCCAGGGTCGCAGTTGACTGTCTGAACCAGCTCCTTTCCTTGATGACGAACCACCCAGTTGGGATCGATCTGAGAAGTTCCCTTGGGATCCAGAGGAACCATCTGGAACTTGCGGAAGTCGGTTTCACTGATATCAAAGTTCTCAGGACAGACATCGTAGATATCCAGAACATTGTCCATGTCAAAGTCATCTTTACAGGCATCACCACGTCCATCACCTACAAAATGAGGAAGGTAAATGCCTAAGTATAAATCTGTACATTAATGAGTGCAATGTGAAGTGTTACGGATATTCAGATGCAAAACACACCATCAGAATCTAGCTGATCTGGATTGAAGACCAGTCTGCAGTTGTCTTTTTCATCAGGAATGCCATCATTATCATCATCGTAGTCGCAGGCATCTCCTTTACCGTCCTTGTCGTGATCAGCCTGGTTGGCATTGGGGATGTATGGACAGTTGTCCAGGTTGTTCTGGTGACCGTCCTCATCGATATCCTGGTTACTGTCACACTTGTCTCCAACACGGTCAGAATCAGAGTCCAGCTGTTGGTGTTCAAGTATAGAATAAATATCAAAAACATTTTTTGTCAGTATTCACATTTTTCCACATATGGCTACTGCGTTTTAAATTATGGGTTACACTTCTGGCGTTTGGGGAACTTACATTT
>CAIGQV010018299.1:4567661-4601932 GCA_903798115.1 Danio jaintianensis | reverse complement strand
TGTGTGTGTGTGTGTGTGTGTGTGTGTGTGTGTGTGTTTCAACCTGACATTATTGTGATATGCATATCTGTGGCCAAAAAGAGTTCACTGTTTTGTTTCTTCAGATTTTCTCTTTTTATTCCATACAGAACAGTAATATTCAATATTCAAGTCCATAATATTACTGCAGAAAGACTTGTTTGGAGTTGTTTGTGGTCTACTTAAAGTAATTTGTTCATTCTAATAAGTTGCTTTTAAAATTGAATGAACTGTGAGCTGAATAATGCCACCTTATTGCACATGGTTTTTAAAACACTTCAGTGATTTGCTTACAGTTTAATGGAAGTTACTCCCATAATTCTTAGCAAAAAGTGGATATATTGTAAGTTTTGTTTTGGCCATTATATATTGTTATTTGGCCATTATATGACACTAACCTGAATAACAGCCTTGTAAATGGAAATACTGCCACTATAATAGGTCTAAAAGCTTCAGTACTAGTTGACCCATCTGTGTAGGATTTCTCCGAAAGCAATCTCATGTTCCCGAAGCTTGGCACTACCACGTTCGCATTTCAGCGTCTAATGAAGAAAGGAGGGGTGCATTCCTTCTCTTCAGTTAACCATGGCACAGGTGTGATCTGCAGGGATTGAGTGCCGACAGGGCATGCATAAACCCACCGGCAAATCTCTTTCTCCTCGCTAATAACCATTCTTTACCTCCATATATCCTCTGGGTTAACTGAACACCAGTGAGTGTCCCTGAAAAGACTCCTAGTGCTTTATTGTGTGGCTTTGGCTTCAAGGAGAAGAGGATTTACTCCTCCCATACATAGCTTAGTAAAGACTGCGACTACCCTCTGGGTATTTTTTTTTGCAATGGCTCTGCAGCTGAACTGATTATATAATGGTTCGAGAACACCTGCGGTATTCAGTCACTCGTTATTAAGTCTCATATACGTACCTGATCTGGGTTGTGTTCCAATGGACAGTTGTCACACTGGTCTCCAACTCCATCAAGATCAGTGTCTTTCTGGTCGACATTGTACAGATACGGGCAGTTGTCTTTCTCGTTCAGAATACCTGTCAAAAATAATTGCATAATGGTGAAGGTGTGGATTTCTAAAGATGGTCTGGGTTATTGTCAAAAATATCCAGGTCACTCATTTTACCCTGAGGCTGAAAGAAAGTAATACTTTGCTTTGCTTATAGAAAAGCATTGTGTTATTTTAATACAACTAGTATTAAAAAAGTATTACAACAAGTAACTTTTTAGTACAATTTGAGTAACTTTACTTTTTCAGTTTTTTGTTGTTGTAGTTCTTTAAAAAATTGTTAAGGTTTTAGAAATTTGGTTGTGTGTTTCAGTATAGTTTTAACATTTTTACAAATTACATTTCCCAGCTAATATTTTATATCAATAACAAAAATTATTTTATTAATAATTTCATGACAAATGTTTTTTGTCATGATGCAAAAAAGATATTTGTTCTCATATTCTATCATAATGGCAAAAAGGATGATCTTATTCTCGTTATCATATTCTCATAATGTAATTTTATAAAAAAAAAAATTGCAGTAATACATTTTGGTAATATTTGCTGTGCTGCCTTCAAATTAAGCAGCTCTAATTAAAATAAATAAATAAATAAAATAATGGTAATTGTAAAAGTAAAAAAAATCAGGATTCCCTACATTTTTGCGAATTTGTTGAATTGTGACTACATTTTATCTTCATGCTAAATAAAATTTCCATTCTTTTGATTCTTCTGATAAAAATACTGTCAAGCAGTGACCTACGTATTTATAAAAAGAGAGCACAATGTCGTACCATCTCCATCAATGTCCACAGCACATGCGTCTCCTTCTCCATTGTTGTCAGTGTCAGTCTGGTCTGGGTTGCTGTTGTAGGGGCAGTTATCACAGCGGTCGCCAACATCATCCCGATCATAGTCGTACTGTCTCGGGTTGAAGACGAGTGGGCAGTTATCCTATTTTAAAAGAGACCACAGTTCAGGTGGAGAAACATGGCAAAAAAAAAAAAAAACTGTCAAGCAAGCAGTTCTCCACAGGGCCCTCTCACACGACGGTTATTACTTTTAGATGTTTTAGCTTGTAATTTGGCTGTGGCTGTGTAGGTCTATTTAGAGGAGCGCAACGATAAAAGTGAGCCTTATTTTAGGATTTGGACCAAGCATAATATTGGATTAGCAAGTTACACTCCAGGTCTTTCATAAAGGTGCTTTTTTTGAGGTTTGTCTCCCAAGAGAAACTCAGTTTACTTGACATCACTTTTTTTTGTCCACACCTCTTCCTGAATTCCAAACTGCAAACCAAAATTTGGGTGGCTTGAGTTTTTTCATTCATAAATGGTGCAAAATGTACATATATTCACTTTTATGGACTATGATGAATCTATATTTTACCCTGTCATCAAGAATGCCATCGTCATCGTCATCATCGTCACATGCATCACCAATGCCATCCTTGTCATAGTCTTCTTGCCCAGAGTTGGGAAGATTCGGGCAGTTGTCCTACAAAAATCATTGTATCGTACATCAACATTAACATCTTCCACGATGATGTTATTCAAATTTTTTATACAAATGAAGCCATTATATGCAAACCTTCTTGCAGTGATAGGTTGCGTTCTCAACACACACAAGATCAGCATTTGGCCAGCCATCAAGATCAGTATCTTCTCCGCAGATGTGTCCATTTCCAGCAAAGCCAGGTTTGCATTCACAGCGGAACATGGGGTCAGAAAAATGGCCCAGGTAGTTGCAGCGAGCGTTTTTATTGCAGTCGTGACTTCCATCGAGGCAGGGATTTCGAGGAGTGCACACCTGCAGCAGAGATCAGTCAGTCAGCACACACTGGTTGATGAACAGGTGCACTGGCAATCTGTAATTTTTTAATGATCTCTCATTTACCTGCTTCTTAGCAGCGGCATCCTCCACTCCACGACCAAACGGCTGTGGGCCGGTGTAACGAGTGGGGCAAGGGAGACAATTGTAGCCTGGCACTGTGTTCTCACATCTGTGGACTCCATTAAATTCAAAGCAGGCATCTGGTACTTCCTTACACTGTTATGGAGAGGAAAACACATTCTTATTCATAATACTTTAAATAGCACAAGTATAAAAGAAAGAATAGAAATAATTAAATTACCCTAAATCATCAGTACAATTCTAACCACTGACTATACCAGTTGATTGTAATGTTAGCAGTGAAAATTTTGTTTTTTATAAATTCTTGTGGCCTTAAATTTCGTTTTGCGGCCTTAAATTTAACTTTTTTTATAAAAAATATTATATATTTTAATACTGGCCATTTATCAGTTATTTGTCAAAAAATGAATAAAATATATATGCATCCATCTCGGAAAAGCATTGTACTGCACCTCATTGATATCTTTGCAGTTGATTCCATTGCCAGTGTATCCTGTGGGGCATTTTCCACATTTCCAGGACCCATCTGGAAAGCTTGTACACTGGGCCCCTTCAAAGCATGGACTCGAAAGACATCCATCTGTGGAAATGAAAATAAGTGAATCATTTAACATGAAAACACATGCCAGTGTCTAACATCTGATGGGGCTAAGTGACACTGCCACTCACCAACAGGACAGGCTTGTTTGTTGCAAATCTGGCTGACCTTTGCATCTCCCACACACTCTTTGCCCCCATGTTTGGGTACTGGATTATTGCAAAGATGCTTACGGTTTTGGACGCCACCGCCACAGGTAACAGAGCAAGTATCCCAGGGTGACCATGGTCCCCAGCCACCATTGACTATAAAAACACATATAGTGACAAATCAGACAAATGTACTTCCCACTTTTAATAAAGAAACACTGGATGTTCACTTACTCGGACATGGTGATTTCTCACACCTCTCAGTTTGTCGCCCTTCACCCTGGCAGTCTTTGCCTTCCATTTGAGGTGTCGGGGAGTTACAGAGACGGATGCGTGTAATAACACCAGCACCGCATGTGACCGAACATGAGGACCAGGGTGACCAGTGACTCCAGCTGCCGTCTTGCTTAACTATTGAAAATGCAGATGTTTTACTTTTCTCCTCTACTCTTGAGGAAAAAGCGTAGACACTTATTGGTTACTGGGTGTCACTCACAGCGCTTGTCGCACTCCTGGAGGTAGCAGTCTCTGGTCTGCACCGATGTGCCCTCACAGTTGTTATTAATGCGGTCGCAGGAACGGCCACGCTGCTGAATGCCCCTTCCACAGGACACTGAACAATGGGTCCATTCAGACCAGGGGGACCAACCATCCTCGGCGGAGTCGCTCGCTGTCGAGAGAGCAAAGCGAGACAATACAGAGCTATTCTTTCTTTCTAAAGCAGCAAAATGGAGAAAAGCTTTTAATACTGGGCCCTAATGGACTCAATTTAGCCTGGGCAGCTTGAGACGGAGCACTCCAGGGAACCCTGGCATGAACCAAGCAGTTGGAATGCCGGGGAAATGTCAGCGTACTTAATGCACAGGGATATCTTTGAGTCATTCTCCAAATGTGGAAATGGTATTTGCAAACAACCTTGATTATGCCATGAGTTCAAACACATGAGGCTGATATTAATTTAAACGGCAAGCCCTCGAGACGTAGGGAGACTGCTGTTGCTTTCTTGAGTCTTGGCCAAACAGTACCAATTTTCCACCTCTCTTTAACCAATTTAGGCAATTATGGCCATTTAGTGATTCGGCGATGCACAAAGCTCTAGTGTTCCATTTATTAGTTAAACTCTGGTTAAAGTCTATTGTGTGTCTTAAAATGGTTGTGGATGTTTGGGTAGCAACAGCTCTTACGATACAAAAGCTTTTCAAAGTCAAAATGTTGCTTGTTTCACAATTTATTCAATTTGACACTAATGTATTTCTCTTCGCTTTTATAATTTAGAGTGTATGGCTTTAGCATCCCTTTGTCTCACCAAGGGTGCATTCATTGATCAAAAATAAAACGGTTTCTGTTTTAATTTATTGTAAAGTCATCCTTCAGAAATCATTCGAATACAGTATGTTGATTTGGTGCACAAGAAACATTTCTTATGATCAGTGTTGAAACATTATGCTGATTAATATTTTTATGTGAACTGATCTTTTTGGTTTAAATTAACTAATTTAACATGTCTTTGCTAAGTAAAAGGTATTCATTTATTTCTTTAAAAAAGTCCCAAAAATTTGAGCAATAATCTACAGTTTACATATCTAATGTATAAACTAGGTTATGGATAAAGTGATTACAATTACTCTAAATGTAATTTTACTGTTGCTTTTTGAAACTTTGCTGAAATTCAAAGTTTCGCTTAAGAGGTAAAAGTGCACACAGCTTTCACTTTTATTTAAGCTTGGTTTTAAAAGTGACTTCTGTGTGCTTTTTTAAATTTACATGTCAACTCTGTTTTGCACATTAAATCTGAAATCTTGCTAATGCACCTGAATAGTGTGAATTTTTTTATGCGAAAGTTCAGCTGCACTTACGTGTTCCACAGCGAGGGCAGCACTCTCCATCAGGCACTGTGGCATTTGCACATGGGATTAGGGGACATGAAATCTTGCGGCACACTGTTGCAGAATTCTGTGGATAACACAATGACTCTTATTAATTAATTTTTAAAAGATATGCCACAGCTGTGTAAAATGTTTAACATTACAATTGTAATCTCTGAAAATGTGAACACTGTGAGAATTGATAATGTGGTCATGTTTAAGTCTGTCTTTTTAATATTCCAACATAGTGTTGATCTGATTTCAGAGAAACCATGAATACAGTTTATTAGGTTTGGTTGAGTTGACTGTGCTCTCTTTAGTTACCTCCATTTCCCACTTTTAATTAGAGACTAGGAAGTTTAGGGAAATGGATACACCCAGCTTAAGTCTGCCACAGTGGACAAGGCTAAGACCAATACTGGGTATCATAACACCCACAGTGACATTGCTGACACACAAATTAGTGGCTTAATGACAGAGCAGGTAGCTCCGAGTCTAGCAGGGTTTTGGGCTCATACCTGGCAAGTGCACTCTGTGCAATCATCCACTGTCCATTCCTCTTTGTTTTTATGCACAATTCCATTGTGAAGACAGACACCAGCACGAATGCCCATTTGATTCATGAGCATGTTTTTGTCATCCGTCTGAAAACACAATGTTTAGCATATTAATACAACTCAGGCTTTATATACAGAATATTAGTTCAATATATATATGCAATATTCTTTTTGCTAACCACTTTTCGGAGTTCATTGGACAGCTCTTGCACCACCACACCAAGACCTTTCAGTTCCTTGAACATGGCAGCCAGATCCTCACATGAAAAGCCACAAATCATCTGCAGATCTGTAAAGGAGAAATATGCAAGTTTTATAAGTTTAAAATGGCATTTGCACTTTAAATGCATACTATTTGTAACTGAAAAGGAAGGATTACCTTTTGTTTTGTGGCCAGTGTAATCAGTCCTGATTGCAGGGCTGGATCCATTTATGGGATTGTCAAGGGTGATGATATCAGTCATAATTGCTGCTAGAGAAAGGGATATTCAGATGGTTTAAAGATTATTAAAAAACTGAGCTAACAGAAGAGTTGAATTAAAAATGTATGGGAAAGTAAATAAAGCTTAAAGTATTGATCTTATTTTGATATTATTCATTCACTGGCACTGAAGACAATGCATTTGGATGTATGATGTGATGCTTTTTTTGTTTGCCTGAATCAATTTGTGAGGGTCCATAGATTTTAAGAAAATGTTACTATATTTTAAAAAATACATTTATTTTGAAAGTTAATATGTGAAGAAAACCGAAGCAACATGTGCACAAAAGATTGCATTCATCATTATTCTTATGGATGCATACTCATGTGTTCTGTATTACACTTACAGTTTTGGCATCCTTTATTCCTAAGGATGGCTTCCAGCGTGGTTCCGAATACAAAGCGCACGTTTTGCAACACCCCCTAAAAATCCACAAGTGGTTAATGCTTCTCATCGCTTCTGTTAACATGCAACAGATCTCATACAGTGAACAGTCCACTCACCATGAACCTGTCATTCACCGCGCCTTTACCGATCCTCATTTTGGCCACACCTGGACTCTCCTGAGTCAGGATGGTGTGGATGGAGGCATCGAGCTCCGCCACGTTCACCTCCTCACATCCCACATAGAACTGAACCCTGTCCTCTTGCACGAAAAGAGTGATGTTTTTCCAGTGTCCCACCGCCAAGTCCGCTTCCTCGATGGACACGACTTGCTGCTTGTTCTCGGTGGAAAACACAATGTCCAGAGTGTTGGCTTTCCCGTTGGAAATGATTTCAAACACGGGTCCGGAGCCGTCATTCTTCTCCACGGTCAGCAGGCTTCCCCTCGTGCGCTTGAACTGCTTGAAATTAACCAGCAGCAGAAATCCTCGCTCCGCGTGAATGGAATCGATTAGGTCCCTGAAGGCGCTCTCGGGGACAGGGGGGATCAGGTCGGGGTTTAGGATCTTGTAGGCGGGGCTGTACGGGTCGTCGCCTTTCACCAGGGTCACTCCGTGGTTTTTCCTCGGTACTTGGACCAGCTCGAACAGATCGTAAACACTGTTGTCGTCTCGACTCTCTATCGGGAATTCAGAAGTTAAAGAAATCCCGTTACAATGTTTCAAACATTAAAGAATGTTTTTAAATTGTTACGCGGCTTTTTGGAGTACTTGATTCTGATTGGTCAATTCAGCTGTCATTTTATTTTAATCAAAGATCGTTGCCCATAGCAACTCCATATATCTGGCCGGTCACATACGCTCATATAATGTATTGTGCCGTTACAAAAAAAACGACTATATTTTATTTGAATACTTTTACTTAAGTATACTTGTATGTTTGTATGTGTACTATTTAAATAATACTAATTCTGACTAAACAGGTCCACTTTTAGTGTCTAAAAGTATAATTACAGTTCATTGAACTTTGAGGTGATTTACTACTACTTTTTTATTTATGAAATTAAACTTTGTATCATAAAGTATCACAGGCTACTGAAGGCATAGCCTAGTAAGTTGTCTTAAAATTAACAATATGGTGACTATATGAAATATACTTAAGTATATTTTAGAGAAATGTAGCCTATAAATGTTAAACCTAAAGTAAACTTTCTTATTTTTAGTTTAAAATAAGTTTGCTAATATTTTTTCCAATGCTAAAAAGTCGCAAAATAAACCCATAAGTCCCAAGTTTATTTGTGGATAATTACCAAATGACTAACAGTAATTTTTGTCATATTTAACAGCTAGTTGTACTTTAAACCCCAGGACTGGAGTACTCACAATTACACACACTAAACGGCACCAGCTCAAGAATCATCGCTCACCTGCGACTCTCGCGCTCTCGCAGTTCCAAAGCATCAGTAGCAAAAAGATTGCAGTTGACTTCATTTTATCACTTATTCTTTTACCTATCAGAAATCACAAATAAAGGCAAAAGTTATTTAAAAATCAGCTAAACGTAGCCTTAAACAGGTCTGGTCAATCAAAGGTTTTAAAAAAACAAGAACTAAACGCACCTTCCAAGACTTTAAAACAGCAGCAAATCCAGGGAAAAGTGATATAATTCCTACGATGCGTCAATCAAAGGTCGTTTAAGAAATAATTTTCCTCTTTAGTCGCGATCTACAGCATTCGATGTTGCTTTGCTGTAGTAGTTACAGTGGTCAAGCTAACTATTTCCAAAGAGAACAAAGTGCTATTTAAATAGTTTCATGACATTCCTGAGCGCGCGTCTCCTCCAATCAGATGCTGGAGAGGAAAAGGGACGAGCTTGCGTTACCTCACAGAGCGTTGGTCTGACTTACACACGAGGGAAAAACGCACAAATTCCAGCCAACACATTCCATAAACATACTTTTGCTTTTTATGACCGCTGCTTCCGTTTAGTGCCTTTTTATTTGATTATTTGTGTCCCCACGCACTGCTTTTTGTTTGGTCATTCAGTCATTCCAGCTATTTCTTGTCACTGAGGATTCGGTCTATTCCGTTCCTTGTTTTAGGTATTGTATTTTTATTTCACTCAATCTATAATGAATGGTTCAAGGTATGTTTTATGTTCATGGGCCACCTCTTTTTAAAAGAAAGTGTTTAATATGATAAGTGCGGTGTATCTGCCATTCACAGCATCTTGATGGGATGCCTGTGAAGTAACTGCTGCAGTAAGGTGCGTCTCCGCTAGAGGCCGATCTGTAGTTATTTGAGCACCTCGGTCTCTGAACGATTATAATGTTGATTTCTGTAAATCAATGTTGATTTAATGTTAAATCAGCTAAATGTTATATTAATATATTTTTTAATTATTAAAAAGAGGGTATTTGTATCACTTAATATGTTGTCAAGATATAAACTACCATCAAGAATGATATATCTTTATGTAAATTAATAAGCAAAACCATGGTTTAAAGTAAACCCACCAAACATGGTTTTTGTCATGGTAACCACAAATTAATCATCGTTTTGCTACCCTAATCATAGTTTAACCATGGTTTTTAAAATAAACGGTAACAAAAACAACAGCAGCAGCAAAAACATGGTATTAACCCTAAAAGAAAATGAAAGTTTAGAAGATATAAATTATACAAACTATATTTCTAGTATTGTATTTGAAATAGACTTTTGACATCTTATGGTCTTCTTTTCTTTACACTCATATTCCAGCAGTTTTTTTTAAATTTGATTTTGTAAAGTTCAAAGGGCATATACTAATGCAGTATACTTGTAAGTGTATTTCAATATTGCTTGGGACTAAATTGGCCAAATTTTAGCTTAGCTAATACTTTTAAGTATACCTAACCCTATGGACATGTGCTATGGAGGATTAAGGTTCTCTATGGAACAATCAGTGCCAATAAAGAACTTTTATTTTACGAATGTACATTCACATGTGCTGCAATACTGGACAGCGAGTCATTTTTTATAAATTGGTAAAATATTGGTGTTCATTGGGCTTGGTATACTATAGTGAACATATTTAGTTTTCTAAGTATTAACCTGCTGTTGATGTATTATTCTCAACTGAAAGAGGCTTGGAACTGGAAGCAGAAATGTGTTTTTCAGTTGTTGTTTTTTTTGTTGTATCTTTGACTAATTCAGTTAAGATGATTGAAAAGGGATCAGCCAACCATTTCCCATTCATACTCAAAACAGTCTATTTAGACTGTTGAAGTATTTGGGAGCGGAAGTATGCAGTCTTCTATTGCTTAATGTCCGCCTTGGTGCTTGTTGATTTGTTCAGTGGAACACAGTAAAATTGCCAGAGTTAAAATCCTGGTGTTACAGTGTTTTAGAGTGAAGTGTTGTTTTATGGTGCTGAATTAACATTGATGGTGTAAAGAGTATCCTCTGACTGGTGTAATTATTGAAAGCCTGACCTCAGTAACACTGGTAGTGCGACATGTATACATCCGGGACTTTTTACGTGGTGCGCGCTTCAGTCAGCTAAAACTTTTCTCGCGGACGCCATCTTATTTCAGTCACCGCGAGGAGCGACGAACCGAACCGTGTGTTTTAACCAGGATTGTGGGAAACAATTATTAACTGGAGGAGTTCAAAAGGTAAGTGATGTATTTCATAAGGTTGTGTAAGTCTTTTTTTTCGACTTAGTTAAGCAGTACTTGTCATAAAAGCCTGTGCAGGTGGATTCAATATGGGGGCTTAACGATACTTTGATTGAAACAACTAGCAAAGCTATGTTTTAGCTCAGTGTAGTTAATATATTTTTAATTATTCATTTGTACATTTCATATATCAAATTGTACTGTTAGCTTTAAGGGCTGGACACTATAATACCCACCTGCCGGCGCGGTTTTTTTTCACGAGCCATTTGCTTCATAAGCGTTGACTACGCACATTCTGAGAGAGCTGCTCATTAACTGGAAACGCAGACGACGAGTTTGCTTTAATCGTTTTTGCAGCATGTAATTTATAATCTCTTAGTTTAAAAGCAATATTTTATTGACATGCTGGCCCAAATGTGTTAACGTCTCCCACAGACACCATTTTCTCCCGTTCGGGCTGCGGACAGCCAACAAGACAGCCAACGTGATGTTTTCATAACCTGGAAAAACGCAAAAGGAAAGTTATTTCATGCAGACCATGAATCGAAATGCTTAACGTTAAATAAATTGTTGTGTAACATCAATTTTAACCGCATTTGTTCAGAAAATTATTAGATTTTTAGGCAAAGTCAATTTAGAATATCGTGTGTGTGTGTGTGTAAATTCCGTTATTTGTTAGGTTTGTGTGTCCTTTAACATTAGGAATGTGCTGCGCGGGCTTTTAGTTTGAAATTTCTCGGAGACACACCATTCGCTATGCAGAGCGGTGAGGCCAGGATTCTTGTTTCGTGACCAGCTAAAACAGTGAATAAGTTACTTCAGAGTTAAAATATCCCTGTCACACAGCCCTAAAAATGTGCTCAGTGTAAGGTGTAATGCAACGATTACCGACAAGGGGTTACATCTTTTGTGGAGCCGGAGGATTCCTTTTTACTTTCAAGTTAATTTGGAAGGGAGTAATGATTGTTTTATTGGGGCAAACAGCCCCCATTTTGTCGTATAAGCTCATTGTAGTAATACAAAAATACATAGCATGAAAAATTGATCTATAGAAAACTTTTATATATATTTTAAAATTATTGTTTTCATATATGTATTTTGCTTATTTAGTATTAAATGCATTTGTTGCCAAGGATTTTAAATCATTGCAGGTATAAAATAATAATGCAACGTGTAGAACTGAAAATATAAATCAAATTTTGTCGCAATACCCAACATGAAAACAGTACTGATTAACCACAGACATTTAAAGTGCCTGTATGCACATTTTTTCTCTTCCCTTTAGGTTAGTCATGTTTGTGAAAGTGCAGTTCAAGACTCCAAGAAATCCATAAAGTTGCAGAATGAATTCACTCTCACAGATTTTTTAAATGAAGGTAAGTGTCCTTATTTAATATAATTTAAAAGTATACTCTTAGATGACATTAACCAGCAATTTTTGTGAACCATTCTACCCCTAGACATAATCAAATTATGTATCAATCAATATTGATATTGTAATATGTATTTTTGAGTAATTGGTATTGTTGTTTTGGCTGCTTTTGTTTTTCAGTGAGAAGCAGAGTTGAGGATATATGACGAGTGAGATGTACCAAAAGATGATAGAGTTGGAGCAATAGAGGAGCAAATATCAGCAAAGGAGGTGACATTAGATTATTTTTGTACATTACCATTTAACAATTTGATGGAAAAACAGATTTTCCAAGTTACTTACACTCAGATCAAGGAAACTATTTAACATTTAATATAATTTTCACATCTTTTTTAGAGGTTTTGATTTTGTAGTTGTCTAATAAATATGACTATGACAAATGTAAAATTGAAATGTAAGATCCTGTTACTTATGAGCTGTTCTGTCCTGTTAATAAACATTTTTATTTTTATTTACATTGAAAGACCCATATTACAAGAAGGGGTATGTAAGACATTTTCTATAATATTATTATTGTATGTTTCATGTAAAATTATTAAATGTTTCAAGCATTTTTAATAAGTGGAATCTGCATTGATAAAATTTGTCTTATTTTACCTGCTATATTTTAAATTTTAAATGTATAAACGTAAAAGGGTTGTTTGTTTGTTTTTTCTTATATTTTACAGGAGGACTTTTGTGATGCACCAAGTGGAAGTCATCATCATATCCACTTGGGGAGAAGTTCTTGCGGAGGCCATTTCAGTTTTTGCTCATACAGGAGCAACCACTTTTTAAAAGATGAGACCAACATTTCACTCTTGCCAGGAACTTCACAATGCAGATACGGCAACACATATTCTAAAAATCTTTTTCAAGGTTTTAGACACCAAAGATTGGTAAGTAATATTTAATGTAATTAAATGCTGCTTTAAGTGCATGGCTGAGCATCTAATGTTGATAAATATTTTCTAGGTAAACCAAGATTTTGTTCCTCTGTTCAATTTGGACACATCCTCCAGGCTCTTGGAAAGGTGGGATGGACATGGACCTTTAAGCCAGAAATCATTAAAGAAGCAAGAAACTTGATTAAGACCTCTCCTGAGCAAGAAAACCTCACAGAATGCCTCAGATTCATGTAAGCAAAGGTTGTCAGTAAATGAGATTATAGTTATGCTTTTAATCTGATTCCACTTTATAATGTTGCTGTTTTTATGTTCCCTCTCCCAGTCTGTGGTATTTTTATCTGTGCTGTTTTTACTGGTTTACCTTTTTCCACCATCCGCTGGGCGAAAAATAAGTGCCTCTGCGGTTGCAAAACATGACGTTTCATAAGGTATGATGTTACATTATATATACACTCTTGAAATTAATTAAACTCTGTAATTTAAATCATTACCACATGGTTATGCAATATATATATATATATATATATATATCGTATGTACAAAACAAAATGTCTGTTTCATTCATCATGCTCTATCATTTATATAGTGGTGTCGCATAATACATTGTTTACATTTAATACTTTTTCAGAATTCATGAGCACAATATTACACTGCTTAATGTAGATGCAGGCAGACACATACATAACAGCGTTGTGAAAGTTGAAATCTTTAAAGTACAATGTTTACATTTTGTATTTTTAGCAATATTTTATGTTGGACCTTTAATCATTTAGTTTTTGAAAAGTGTTTTATATTTTATTTATAATTTATTATTATTCATTCTTAATCAAACATTTGCCCTGAAGTTTTAAATAAAGTGAGAAATCATCACATACGATTGAGTAGTGTAGTTTAGGGTTACATTGGAAACATTTTTAAATAACATTGCTTAGGAATATTAGTCACACGTTAAATACAATTTACCTAAAAAATTTTTTACCTATAAAATGTTTTAAAAGACTAAAATGGGAAGAGTAACTTGTTTTTGTTTTTCACCTTGCAGTCGTGTTTCAGCATTGATGAGCAGCTCAGGAAAAGCCAAAGTCATCAACCATATATTCTATCCATGGGGCGGAGTCAAGACAAAATTGACTGGTACATTGCTGTGGATGACAAGTTCGAGGTGCTTCTGCTCTCCTAAGTGCACAATATTTTAAAAATATCCTATGACATTGCTTTGGGAACCAGCAAAAATTATTTGGACCAATGAACTTTGTCTGAGTGAAGACTTGCCCAATGCTTTGCAAATCACAATACAAAAAGACATTTGCTCTACCAGTTGGACTATACTTGATGGTACTGAATATAAACTTGCAATATGCACAGAGATCAAAGATGAGCGGCCAGTGTTCTGTAAAATCATACATTTTCTTGTATTGGGTGAAAATGTTTATTTTGTGGTTGAAAACTTGTTACAGTGCTGTTAAATGTGCTTTCAGGCTATGATGCTGATGATCTTTAACATTAAACCTTGTAACATTCAAAATGCATACAGACCAAATGTGAATACATATGTTTTTATGCTTTTCCTCTGTTTTAGGCAGTGTTTTAATTACTCTTTAAAAACAAAATTTCTGTATGACTACAAGGGCTAACGCTTTACATGTTTTTACACATCTACATGCATGGAATTTAGTTTTTCATTAAAAATGAAATCTGAAGCAGTTGTTTTGTATTGGTTTATTATACCACTAATTAGCTCTGAACCAACAATAATTAAGTTTAAATGTTTTATAATGCATGACTAGCATAGTATGTATTGCATTTATAAAGTATATGAATAATTACTGATAAAACAAGAAAAAAATATTTAACTCTTGAGCCAGTGTTAAATTGTTAACACTTTTAAAAATGTTAATTTAACTCTGGCCGGTGTGGATTATATATACACAGGTAAAGTGTTAAAATTAACTCTCTCAGAGTTGAATTGAGACTGTTGATTTTGCTGTGAACGGAACCATAATTAAGACACTACATTTGTGCTCTTTTGCTTTTCACAGTGTCTCATTTGTGAGCAGTTTGAGGAGTCCATTGAAGTTTGATCCCCATCCGGCTGATTCTGGTAGACGTCAGACAGGAGGTAGGCTGTATTGTTTGGAGGGTCAGGATAAACCTGACCTCAGAGAACTTTCTGGACAGATGTAACTGATGATACAAGAGGTTATGCGTCAACCATCTTTGCTTTGTGTTTACTTTCTGTGCCCTGTGGCCACGCAGGCCTATTGTTCTCACAAATATGGCACTAGGTCTCAAGAGTTGCTGTCAGTCTAAGCGTCTGCAGCATAACTCTAAAAGCTAAATGCCTTCCAAAGCTTGGTCATGGAAACCATACTTTGTCCTAATGACGCACGCAAGCTTCTCCAAGTTAACAACTTGAGTTGACTGGTTGCAGAGGTGAAGGAGAAAATATTCCAGTTATGAGACAGCTGCTTACTTTTGGTGTAAAACATCATAAATAAAGACATGGCTCCAAAGATGTTTCCAAAATGATCCAATTTTCAAGTTTATACATATTTTTGGAATTCTTTTTGGGCTTTTTTGTAAGCAACAATGATCAGATGTCTAGCTGATGTCTGATCTGTCATGGCACGCTCAAGTCCAGGAGATAAGGGAGTAAGATATGACTTGAGTAAATATCTACTCACTGCCCTATAAATGCCGGAGGGGCAGGAGATTTCAGTACTGGTATTACTCATCACAGTTTCTCCAGATTTAAAACCAACCTTGCACACCCACTGTTTTACCAACCTTTTTTTGCATATTTGGTAGCAAGTTTGGACACACCAGGCAGAATTCTTCAGTGGGCTCTTTATCAGAGAATTAGAAACAGTTTTGAGAGGTTTATTCCAGGTTGTGTGTGTGTGTGTCTACATATGAAGCATGTTTCCTTCTCTAAAATGTTAACCTGTGAGGCAGATATACAAAAAAAAACAACAACAACCAAAATAACAAAATCTGGTAAATAATCTCAATGTATTTAAATACCTTAATTGTCTATACAAATATATATATATTTAATACCACACATACACAATGAATATTGAAGTGTATAAATAGGATATCAAAAGAGAGAGAATAAATGTGTAAATTATATAAAATATATATATTGCGATTCTTCAGATAATAGAGACCATTTGATTGGTTGAGTTTGAGTTTGATGATTTCTAAATGCAGATTTAATACATTTTTTGGAGCACACTAGCTTATAGGTAACCTTTAGACTAACATATTGACATGAACACCTCATAACTTGAATTTTAATTTCAGATGACCTTTTAATAATTTACCTCTCTTTTTCAAACTCCTTGGTTTTACCAATCAGCTGACTTTTTTTGTTATTTAAACTATAATACATTTAGTCTGACAGCTTCTTTGATATATTTCACTATATTTTACTTTTAGTACACATCAGAAGTAAGTTTTTGTGTTCCATTTTACATTATTTAGCCATTTAAACATTTGTATTTATTTTTTTTAAACGTTAAAGTAGACATTCTTCAATTTAATAAGTGTTTTATATAAAAGCATCTCATCTTGAACTTGTGTGCATAGCAACTTTAATGTATGAATGACTCCTCAGATGTAAGTACATGCTAATAGCTAGATCATTCACAATTAAATATTATTTAATAAAATATTTAATTTTAATTTAGCTGGTCTTGAACAGTCTCCATGAAAACCTAACATACATGAATTCCTTTCCATACTAACCCAAAATAACCTCTGTCCAAAGCCAGCCAAGCTTTGCAGTGTTGACTCTTCAGAAACACTTAAGCATCTTGTTTATGTCTCTCAGCAAGTTCTGTGCAAGAAAGCGGTATTGAAGAGTGTTAAATCAGCAGAATGGCATGTCCATCTGAATTCATCTCCAACATGAGGTAACAGGCCACACAGGATCATTAAGCATCTAAAGAGAAGGGTCTAGTCTGCATATTTTGTCATGGACTGCTTTTTATGACTATTTTGAGCCTGAATGTGGTAATTCATCCTTAAACTGGTCTTGTTTCACAAGAAGAGCTGGAGCATTTCAGATGTAGGATTAGAACGGACCGTGAGCACCTGTGCAGCTGCTTTGATAATCCACCCTTTACCTGTAATATCAGAGCAGAGCCAGATCTCACAGATGAAAGGATATTTGTTTCCACAGATCTCGTATTCAGCAAATCGCAAAATATCTTTGAATGTCAGAGAATGTTTTCCGAGTTTGTTCCATCATCTCTCTAGCAGAAGGTTACGGTGTGCCAGGTTCCTTTTTAATGTGTTTCCATGCACAATGTAATTTGCATTCCTGCGTCTAGTTAGTGGTAAAAAGAAACACACTGTTCTGAATCACTTTGCGGTGGTTGCATGAGAGTCCATTCCAGTCCTGAAGATTCACGCCATATTTGGCCAGTCTGAACATCAGGTTCTTTAATGTAGAGAACTTTGTATGACATAACATTCATCATTGTTAATTGCACAGCAGCTTAAATGGCAGAATCAAGTAGATTTGTCGAGTATGAAGATGTTTACTGAGGCAAATGTTATATATAATAAGCATACCCTTGAGAATATCTCTTTAAATATATGCTTTGACCAACAGAATATATGAGGAAGATCATAAAGTAAATCTTTTGTTTGTAAAGTGACTAGACTGTAAAGGGTAAAGTGCACGTTTTGTATTTATATAGTAGATTACAGCACAAAGTGAGTTCAATTTTATTATAAGATTAGCAGATTATGACGTATAAACCAAGTTCGAGTTTGTAAAGTGAGTATATTGTGAAGTGAGTGCGAGTTTTGTGTGTGTAAATTGAGTTGATTGTAAAGTGACTACAGGTTTATGTCAAGTTTATTTATATAACGCTTTACACAATGTAGATTGTGTCAAAGCAGCTTAACATAGTTCTAGTAAAGTCCAGATTTCAGAGTTGAAGTTCAGTTTAGTTTAGTTCAGTGTGGTCTAAATTTCACTGCTGAAAGTTCAAACACAGCAGAGCAAATCCACAGAAGCACAGCTCCACAAGTCCCGATCCGAGCAAGCCAGTGGCGAGGAAAAAAAACTTCACCAATTGCCGAAGTGAAGGGAAAAAAAAAAACCTAGAGAGAAACTAGGCTCTGTTAAAACTTGGCTCTGACCATTTTTCATCTGGCCAAACTTCCTGTTCAGAACTGCAGTCTAAGCGCTGGAGGCTGAAGAAGCTGGACGTTTATCGTGGAGAAGCTGCAGGTGTGAGTAGGGCACCGTCAGGCGGTCAGGTTGGCCCGCAGGATCAATGTGGGGACTCGTTTATCACAGTGGTCATTCAGGAATCAGTCTCATGCACTCCATTTCTCCATGACGACCACAGCATCAGCTTGGGATACGATCCAGGATTATGGATACTTTGGGATCATCTCTTCACAGGTCTTGGATCGCATAAATGGCGCTGCATAGTCTCTAGGGACCTAGGAATGAGTATCTCCAGGTGGAAATAGAGAATAAAGAAAATAATTAGCGTAGCTGCTGTTCGTAGTGTATTTTAATGGAGTGTTATAGATTTTTATGTGCGTAAAGTGAATATGCTTATGTTCATACAGCGAGTAGATGTTTGAAGTGAAGAGATTGTAGAATGTGAGGTGAGAGCAAGTTTGTTAAGTGTAGAGTGGGTCAAAGTTAAAGTGGGTCACTCTTCATCCAAAGTTTAGATTTTTTTTATTGTATTGCTTAAATAATAAGTGAATAAGAATAGTTTTTTAATTAATTTAACAATTTGTTTCCATTTCATGTGATCAAGAGAACAAATTTTTTCACTTTTTGTATGAAACTGCACAAATTAACAACAATTCTAGAAGTTGCATCAATTAGGGAACCACCGTAGCTTCAAATAAAACAATAAAAAGCAATGTCTTGGTCTAAAGCTTTAAGACTACTCAATTGTGTAAAAATGCATTTTGCAATACATATGACTTAAAAATTTTAATCATATCATAATTAAATGCACAATATGTACGATTTTAAGTGTTATATATTTTGTATTAAATGACATCTAATAATTAAGCATTTTTATTTATTTATTTTGGAATGATTTTTGAAGGATCACATGACATTTAAGAATGGAGTAATGGCCGAACATTCAGCTTTGCCGTCACACAAATAAAAGACATTTACAAAAGTATCATCTTGGCAGTTTTTTTGACCAGACGTGTGTTAACCTCATTGGTTTTGTAGCCTGTCCTCAGGATGTAGTTAAAATTCAGTCTTGCCAGTTCTTTTTACTCGTGTCATTTAAAAATGGACTTGACATCACTGCACTCTGGCAAACTGATTAATTCTCATCTGCTAGTTACGTACTTATCGCAGTATTAACTTTCCCAGAGAAGTGGAAACATCTGTATACTTTCTACAGAAGCACAGTCTTGTTGATCCAAGCAGCAGGAGGCCACATGCCGTCACCATTCCTGAAGGCTTTCACCATTAGGCTACTGTTGTCAATGATCTTATCATTAACCAAGCCAGACCGCCATCACTTGACTCCATCAAACCAGACAGGGGCCTTTTACCCACTTCAGTCTGATCTGAGCATTAGACTTCTTTACTTTTTCAGAGAATACCAGTTATTTAAATATCTTGAAAGCAGCAATGTTAACACTTTGCAATAAGCGTGTATTAGTTAATGTTAGTTAATGTATTTACTAACATGAACAAACAATGAACATTTTTTTTTATACAGTATTTGTTCATTTAAGTTAACGTTAGTTCATGAAAATACAGTTGTTCGTTGTTAGTTTGTTAACTCATGGTGCAGTAACTAATTTTATAAAGCATGAATTTGAATGTTAACAATAATACATGCTTAATTTTTAGATTTATAAATTATTAATAAATGATTTGTAAAAGATTAATAAATCCTGTACAAGTACTGTTCATAGTTCATGTTAGTAAATACATTAGCTAACATTAATTAATGAAACCTTATGGCAAAGTGTGACTGCAGCAATTTTGATGCATTTAATAATTTGAATAATTTAAATAAATATAGATATTTTTTATTACAATTTAAATATAATTGTTTTATACATTTTATAATATAAACCAATTTATTTTAATGATACAGCTAAAAACGAATTCCGCAGCAGAGCTCCATGTCCTTATCTATCTGTTTTAGAAGTTTGAATATGAATAACTTATCATAGACTTTCATAGGTTTTCCTTTTATTATTTGTAAATTAGAACACAACCTAAAGAGATATGTCATGTACCCAGTTCATCACGGTGTCTATTACAACCCTATTGTTCAAACAACTTATTTAACTGTGGCTTATCTGTAGGCATGAATGTTCAATTTCCATTTCCTCTTGATATACAACTGAACATTCCACCTACACATACACAAACATTCCAATCCCAATCCTAAAGTACCAACTGTAATAAACATGACTGCACCACCCATATTTGGGGATATTGGAAGTTCACCTGCCATGCCCACATTCCTGACATTGTTGCGTACTATAGGAAAATATCCTAGGAGACAGTGGAGACATACACACGCACGCACACACACACACACAGTGAGTTATTCGAAACACAGAGCAGCCGACAGAACATCACTTTTATTTATCCTGTTTCACTGAGCCAATGAGACATTTCAGAAGTGCTAGTTTGGAAACTAGTTGTCTCGGCAGGAGGATGCTTCAGAGTCATTTCTGTAATAGCCTCTGGGTTCAAACTCAGAGCTGTGCTGTCCTGCAAACTGTTACCTTGAAGAACCGGCCCAGACGTGCTTGACATCCCAAGCCCAGTCATTGTGCATCAACAACCACGCAATTAGTGAGAAATCTTCCTCGTGTCTTGCACAGACTAGGCGTAAAAGGGGTGTCGTCTTTGTTCTAGGTAATCCAAGACATGGATATAATTTAATCAGGTACACACTTGTGCTGTGTTCTTCTGTTTTTCCAAGAGGTGTTGCTATGTTAGTTAATAAATCATTAAAAACCACTAGAACATTCATTCATTTTCCTTCGGCTTAGTCCCTAATTGATCGGGGTTGCCACAGCGGAATGAACTGCCAACTATTTTGGCATATGTTTTAGGTATTCACACACTCATACACTACAGTCAATTTAGTTAATCCATTTCACCTATACCGCATGTCTTTGGACTGTGGGGGAAACCGGAGCACCCGGAGGAAACCCACACGAACACAGGGAGAACATGCAAACTGCACACAGAAATACCAACTGGTCACTACTAGAACAGTGTTATATATTTGGCTAACATATGTACTTACGTTATGCCAAATGTTCCGAAAAATGTTCAAATATAGAGAAATAAGCAATTTTAACTAGTGAAACAGATTGTGTCCTGTGTCGCCCTTAATAAACCCTAAATTTCTGCTTTGGTTTTTATAAGAAACAGTTAAACACCAAATTTTTTATTAGACCACACAGAATAGTATTATAACAGAACCTTAAAATGTATTTAGAATGATAAAATAGCGCTGCTTTTTTCCCACATGATTACGACTAAAAGAAGCTGTCGACTGTGGCATAATAAAAGCTCTATTGCTTTCGTGCGACATCACAACATTCTCTCATTAGCATTTGCTTTAGCACTCTCGTTTTGATAGCTTTCAAGCATGCTCTTCTTTACGCTGCCATAATAGTAAGTTTTGAATACTTCCGCTTGTCCATGAACTTAATTTTTGCAGGCGTCCTGTAATAAATATGACAACTATAATAATTCTAACCATAATTCTACACTCACAGCCTCATCATTCATTAATTTTCCTTTGGCTTTGTCCCTTATTTATCAGGGGTCACCACAGCGGAATGAACCGCCAACTATTCCAGCATATGTTGGAAACACACATACTCTCACATTCACACACACACACTCATACACTACAGCCAATTTAGTTTCAATTTACCCATAGCACATGTCTTTGAACTGTGGGGGAAACCCACGCAAACAATGGGAGAACATGCAAATTCCACACAGAAACGCCAACTGGTCCAGCCGGGACTTGAACGGTGCTAACCACTGAGCCACCTTGCTGCCCCTACAGCCTCATCAAACTACATATTTGCTTGTTTTGAATATGTGCCCTTTAAATATATTGGGAAAAATGACTCTAAAAATGTTTATTTTAAAACATCAATAATGTATTTATACATATACATACTAGCTGCAGTTTTCAGCTGAAGTGAACACTAGAGGCAGTAAAAAAACTTCTTTTAGGGGAACACCGTTTACAACTAAAATCTAAAATTGTAATGTTTCGAGAATTTTGGAGAACATTTTTTGAGTATTGTTACAAGAGAATTTTGTGGACATGAAAATTAGGAAAATGGGTTTGAAAATGTGTATATTGTTCAGTCTATAGGCATGCGTGAGTCCTGGAAAATCAAAACAACAATGCTGGACTGCAGAGCTTTGATCAGAATCAGAAAGAGCTTTATTGCCAGGTATGTTCACACATACGAGGAATTTGTTTTCGTGACAGAGCTTCTACAGTGCAACAAAATTACAGAGACGGGACAAAAAACAGATAATAAATATATTTTAAAAATAAAAGTTGTAGTGAATGCAAATATACAAATTGACAAGTGTATGTACAGGAATATTACTATATACAATAGCAGCTGTTATGTGCAAATTAGCATGTAAAATATGTTGTTAAATAAGTGTTTGTGTATAAAAAGTTACCTGATTGTCAATTACCTGATTGTATTGCTCAGGTAATTGAGTAATTACCTGAGTAAGATAATTGATTTGTTAATCTCCATATGTATGTCTTCTCCACATACATGTAGTGGTCTTGTACATCTGGTACAGTGTTGCACTTTTGAGTATTAGTCTCATGATATATAGTATGACAAATAGCTCAAAGCCATGACAAGCTAAAATGGCATAGTTGCTTCAGCAAATGCATTTCTATCGCATGTGATAAAACATTAGTGACTTGTCAGCCTTTTGATTTATGAAATACTGGAAATTGTACAGATCCCAAAGTCACGTTTATCCATTTCTGAGAAAACTGAACGCACTTTGTAGGGACACTCACTAGACATTTCACTTTAAAAGAACCAAGAAGTGACATACTGATTTATTGGTAAAATGTCACAACATGCACATTTTATGAGCCTGGGCAAGTTAATATGTTTGATGTTTTGCACAGAATCTATGCCTATTGATAATTCTATATCCTTGACAAAACATGTTTTTTAATGTTAATGACCTTTCCTTTGTACGTCTTTTAGATGCGTATTTCTTAAAAACAGTTTCTGAGTTATGTGAAAAATGTGGCATTTGGTATCCATTCAGGGGCACATCATGTATTAAAACCACACTTACAGTACAGAGGTTGGCAGTGTTGAAATAGAACAGCAATATTTTTCAAGAAATGGAAAGACTATAAGACAATGTGTTGTGTGTGTGTGCATGTGACCTGAATTGAGACATCTTAAGCAAGTTCATTTTGGAAAAACAATACTTCATGGTGAAGTTTTAAACTTATGGTGACTGAATTATAGTTATTGATACTATGTAGTCGACATTTTGCATGTCTATAACTTAAAAAATTAATGCTGAAAGATCAAGTTTCACAGAAAGGGAATGTGACTGTTATGCTGTATATGGGATTTCTCTTCAGCACAATATGAGCAGTGTTTCCAGGATCTACAGGTTTTGATTAAGATGACCTTTGTTTTCTGATATTGCTGCAATGTCTATATTTTGTCATTTCGTTGCTTTCTGGCTGCACACTGCACGTAATGGAAGAAAGTCGCATTATTTATCTGACTTTTGCAAAGTGTGGGTGTATTTATGCCGTTGCTAAGAGTTACTGTGACTTAAAGATCTAACACTGTGAGATACCTGACATAACAGAGACATCTGGGGGACCACAGCAAGGACATTAGATAAGAAAACCCATAGCTGTGAACTTCAAGTGAAATTGTTAAATGATTAAGAATATAGGCTTATATTAATAATAAAAAACATGGCTGATATATAATAGTGCACTATTTTAGTTTATAGTATGAAAGTGAGTATAAAATAATATATAAATTATAATAATGCACTAAATGTGCACAATGGACTCTAACTATGATGGCTGCTACTGATTATTAGGACCCTAAAAATGCAAAAAGGGTACATAATCTGTTTTTAAAATGCCTATGACAAACATTACCAGCTGAATCTTAAAGCGATTTTCTTCTGTCAGTGTTTTTCTCCTCGAATGTTTGTAAAGTAGAGCATTTCTCAACTTTTGAGAACTGTGTTTTGTCAATCCCATAATTCCAGTGGATCATACATTTATTATAAGGTGTGGTCACATTTAGCAAAATCTTGTCCTATTCCAATAGAAATTCATATGAATCAAAGTTTTACATTTGCTGTTGGTCATGCAATTTCACCATTCTGACCAGCTCAGAAAGCTACAACTCTCTGATCATAGATAATGGGCCTTTTTACATTCATAATGTAGACTGAACAATATTTTTTTGTTTTTTTCCTATAGTCACTGTATCGAGACTATATGATTCGAACTTATACAGTATTAAACTTATTTTGCAATGTGTAAGTAAGCACTTAGATGAATTCTGATTTATTAGCCTGTGGAGGAAATGATTAGCAATTACAAACGGCAATAAACAGTCAAACTACTTCCTCTGACAACAAGTGTGTTTATGACTATACATAAAAATAAAAAAATGCTAGTTTACAACATCAAGCAGCCTAACAAGATTTTTTATGGCTAAAAATCAATGGCCTAGTGCCAAGAAGGTTTGAATGACTGTGCCGGCTCTTTTGTGAAAGAATAAGGTCAATATTGTTGTTTTGTCAGTGATAAGAAACATCGTCTAGATGTTGTTTCCCGTCTGTAAAAAGCGATTAGTTAACTTTGCTTTAAGAAATTGATTAAACACTGCCTTTAAATGATTAAGTAAATGAACTGTGTATAATTATAAAAATTAAGTTAAGTGAACTTAAAAATGTAAAGTATTTCTGTTCCAACTTAGAACTATTAAGTAAAATCAGCTTGTCACTTTTAAGGCAATGGGTTTACTTACTGTACGTAATTGCTTTTTACAGTGTAAAACAACTAAATAATCCATTAGTACATCCCATTACCTGATGTCATTTACGAATCACCAAATACAAATATTGGTATACGTATCATTTAATTTGTTACTAAATTCAATTGTAAATCCAGATTAAATTCATTTTAAATCACTGATTATGTAAAAAAAAAAATCCTATTTGGATTATACACATAAATACTGTATGTGTATATACATGTGACTGACTCACTGATAACAAACTCACTGTGCTATAAAACTCACTTTTTGAACATCTGCCCGAGCTCAGACAAGATAAAAGATTCAGAAGAATAACACCCTCATGCTGAGTAATGTTGTCTCGCTTGCGGTTTTTCCCTGTCAAACTATCTTTTTCTTTTATCCTTCCTGCTGCATCTGAGAGGAAACGATGAGCTGTGGGAAGGGGTGTAATGAATAATGCGTGAGAAAACGTTTTTAAAGCACATGTGCTGTCACGACAGGTTTAGCTCAAACTGTTTTTTTGGACATTGAGCGTCGTCTCTACACAGCAACAGACAATTGAGTTGTGGTGAATATATTCATGTCTTCACCAAGGATATAGCATTTTTTCACCCCCCAAAGGCATGCATCCTTCAACATGTTGATTCTTGGGGCAGCCGAGCTTTCATCAGCTTTATTAAAGACGTTTTGATGAAAAAAAGTGGTCCCACCCTTTGAGAGCGAGAGCACAGCTGGAGCATTGTGTCTGTCCATGAGGGGTCTTCCTGAAGATTTAATCCAAAATAGGCATCGGTCTCAGTGAATAATCCCAGCACACTATTCTCATGCTTACATCTGCATCTTATGAAAGACTGCATGTTTGAACTGAGCTTTTGGATATATACAATTGCAACCAAGGATCCAAAGGCTTTGTCTGCAGCAAATGGAGAATACTAAAATCCATTCGAAAAGCCTTTTGCTCAATGAGTTCAATATTGTCACCCAGAAGATTTTACTAACAGCAGGTCTTGTCGCTCTAATGACCCCTGTCAATGACTCTTGAGATCATTTACTCCACTGGAATTCTTAACAAAACTATATCCATTCACGCGTTCCTCCATTTATTTAGGTCAGGCAAACTTTGTCAGTGGGGTCATAGTAATAAACACCAAATAATTGAAAAAAAAAAATTTATTGACATTTTTTAATTGATTTAACTTTTATTTTTCCTTTTTTTTTTAAATGTAAATGGAGAATTTCTCAATTCCTTTTTTTATTAATTTTTATATAATTTTGACATTTTCAATCCACTTAAATTTGTAAAAATATTTAGGTTAACTTAATCGATTTGTGTTGGGACAACATGAAAGAACTGTGTGGAACCTCGCATTTTTACAGTGTTGTATTAGGCATTCTACAAAGTTTAACTAATTTCTTTGTTTGTTGCTTCATCATAATCAAGCTTTTTATATTGCAATTCATGGAAAATCCTGTTGAAATTCCTAATTTAATCTCACATGACCTCTGTAAGCAATCATAGATGACCTCTGCAGCAAATATGAAACGGGTGACACATACATTTATTCAATAACATTAACCTGATTATGAGATGAAAAGTGTAATTTACCCCACATGAATGAAAAAAAAGACAGATGGTTTATCGTCAAAATATACTTTTTTATTTGATTAGAGGCTGAGCTGAAGCAGATGACTCATTTGGTCCGTGACTGATCTTTAACATAATTAAAAACCTGATTTTGCTATGCGTTTTATTGATTACATGTGGTTATTTTGAAAACCGTATGTCTTAAAAATGCTAAATTACTCATTTGTCACAGTGTGAAGTCTTCCCTGCGTGTTCAATTTTATGCAATAATTGCATAAGGGCATCCTTGGAGAGACAAAATCTGCAAAGGATTATGAGGAATCCAGTGTTTTTGTGCTTTTTTTTGGTGCTTTGGTGTCATAGTCATACTAGCTTTTAGCAGCCTTTTCTAATTCATCACACTGTGGCACATAAATGCATTCACGCATTGTGTGTCTAATGGTTCATTCCCAGTGGATGTCATTGGCAAGCTTCACCGGGTCCCTTTTCAGCTGTGCAATCAGCTGGATCTTGTTTTCATTCACTTGATTGATCTTTTGTACAAAAAACAAACATGTCTCTTGCCTTCAAAATGCCGCACATAAAGCAGATGACCATCCACGTATCTCAAAAATGACAGCGAGAAAAAACACTCTTAACCTATTATTTCAAGTCAGACTACAAAGCATAATGAGCACAAAGTTCAGTGTGAAGCGCATTGTTCTCTGCTGAGTTTAGACAACTAACCACCCATGAATGTTCTAGTTGGGCTTTTTAAACTAGAGGCCAGAGAAATGTTGCTAGGAACCTGGGGGTCCATAGAAAACATCAGTAAAAACAAATACCTTGACGCTAGTCCTACGTTTTCGTCCGAGAATGAGCACGACTCGGTATCCTGAAAATAAATCACTCCTGTCTAAGTTGGCAATACCTTGTTGAGCTGCCTTGAGTGTTGTGCTGATGATATGTGATATTTTTCACACATATATTGCATTCAATTCAAGTTTATTTGTATAGCGCTTTTCATGATAGTTGTCAGTTCAAAGCAGCTTTACAAAAGGTTGGGATAGGATATTCAATAGCCAGATGGTTCAAAAGTAAATGAAAGTGATCTCCGGGGTCACGTGTTTTTTTTGCTTGAGTGATTTTATGTGAAATCAATCCCAGTTAATGTGAAATCCTTTTAAAACAATAAAAAACAATTCATCGAAATGGTCGATTTTCATTATTATTATTTTTTTTAATGCCAAAAATCCTTTAAATTCAGTAAAGATCATGTTCTATAATTATATTTTGTAAATTTCCTACTGTCAGTATATAAAAATGTAATTTTTGATTAATAATATCAGCTTTATATGTAATGTTTTTTTTTTTTATATTTAGATTTTTTTGAACCCTCATATACAGATTTCTAAATAGTCATCCAAATATTACACTATCCTAACAAACCAAACATAATTTGAAAGCTTATTTATTCAGCTTTCATTTAATGCATATGTCTCAATTTTCCAAAATGTGCAGACATGAAATGTACCAGACATGAAAATTATGTCTGGTTTTGTGGTCCATATCAATTCACATATAATATTGAAATAATTTCTACAGCTTTATGCTGAAAAATAAAACTGGCTCTCGGCAATTGAAACCCATGTTACTAAACATGCTGAGGTGAAAACTAGTTTGTGTGAAGCAGGCCTTCAGTGCCATCAGTGTTCATCTTTAGCATTTCTTTGACTTTGCTAGGAAACCAATCAGTGGAATGCATCTAATTTAACAACACAAAGCAGCAATAAATTAGTCTTTTTTTACGACTGTAGTAATTCTTGACCGAGGCTATTACGGCATTATTTCTGTTGCTTGTAATCTGACCTTGCCAAGCACATAATCTTGGCTTTTTTCCATATCCTCATGCCTCCAGTCACACAGTGTACCCAAGGACCCATTATCACGCTCATCCCAAATAATAAGTCTGTATTCGCACTGCGGTATTTCATCGCATTCGCCGCTGCGCATCACTTTTTTCCTTGACACACTTATTTGTAGTATTACACGCCGGCCACATTTTATCACTTCATTTATTTATGAGATTAAATTACATTTTGAAAGTGGATTTTCAGTGTAGACGTCTGGATAATTATGGTCTGACGGATAATGCTCTAAGCAGATCATCTTGATATGCTATTAAAATGCTGGAAGTAAGACTTTGAAATTCGGTCTCACAATCCAGCAGTAAATATTACGGAATTGCTAAGTGATTATTATGTAAACATGTGACATAATGCAGGGTTTCATGATAAAACCCACACAGGGCCTAGATTAGCTATAAAAAAAAACTGCGTAAGGATGACTGTGACCAGATAAGCGTCTGTCCTTCTAACTATATTGTTTGTAATGGCCAAACATTTGCAAGTGTTTCGTTGCCAAGTGATAACAAAACCAGCATATGATCTTGTGTCTAAGTGATATCTAGTTAGAAATACTTCTGCCTCATTTCCCAAGGAAAACAAACAAGAAAAAAACACAGCCCTTGTATAAAGAGACCACATGAGACAGCTGATATATTGTTGGGCATGTTGCTCATTATACATGCATTATTTTTTGTGGATTTGTACTTTTTGGAGCCCTTTAAGATGTGTTTGCCTGTTATAAAACTCTTTTGATCTGCTTATCTTTTTTTTTCTTGTGCCAGAGCCTTAAAATTGGGGTTTAAGGAATGATTGGCTGGCATGATTTCTGGATTACATAATGGCATTGTCTATCCTGGCTGTGATCGCAGACTTGCCACTGCTGTAACAAATTGAGAGCGTTCCATGAAACTTCTCTTTAGCCACAAATTAGTTTCATTTTCTTGCCTGCAGGAGCAAGGGAAACAGGCCAAATTATCACTTTATATGGAAATCTGGACGTTCTCCAGGACCCTTAATGGAGTCATAAATGGACAACGGGCCCTTTCCTTCTCTCCCGCAGTGTGTGGAGTCACAGAGGTCATGTTTGCTTGGGTTTCCAGGCACAAAAGCAGTCAAGGTCTGTGCTTCACTTGCAATCTTTGACACCTAAATACATGACAGTTTGTTTAAGCCAGAATATCTTGTTTATGAACATGGTACTGAATAAAATCCAGTTCAAGATATGGTAAGAAAAAAATTGACATCACTAACAATATTTTTGTTAACAACAACAATACTTAATTCCCATTCTGTCACTCATACCTTCATGTCATTCTAGAGAATGTTTGATTGGATAGGAAGTCTGACGAGAAGCTGTGCAGAGTGATGTCATCAAAATCATTGATGCTATTAACAAAACCATTAACTATGACTTTTAGCTCAAACTCCTAATTTGTTTATTTATAGTTATTTATGTAGTAGATAGGTCTAGGTATTGGTATTAGAGTTAGAATAAGATCATACTTTGAGAACTAATAAACAGCCAATATCTTAATAATATAACCAACTAATAAGCCTGTAGGTAATAGTGAGAATTGATACTTATAAACATAAGTGTTATCCATTGATATATGTGTGTGTGTGTATATGTATATATATATATATATATATTATCAGAACAGAGAGACTGCAGTTTTGAATGCATATACTGTATCTTCTAAATGCACATTTTGACATTGATCAGGAGCGTGCTAGTTTATAGATGATTTTAAAGTAAATATATTCATAATAAAGTCCAAGAAACTTTCATTTTGATTTTACAGGAATGTTATTTATATGCAGTGTAATATAAATCTTTGAGAAGTAGTTGCTATCAGGAAAAAAAAGCCTCTGTTTAATATCAACTAAAAGTTAAGTAAAAACATATTACAAGTGCTATGATGCAATGCTACGAACACCCATGACTGAATGAAGCTGGACATTATGCTTTTATTTTAGAAAATGATTAGGAAATACACTGTGGTAATTGTTGGCTTATGAAATCCATTTGTTTAATAACACTAGAAATAATCGTGTCTACATAATCCGAGGAGCCTGCAGAGAGCCCTGTTTTATGCAAGCACCTAATAACTTTCGACAATAAAATTCCTTTGTATAAAATTCCTGCACATATTAACAATTTCCCTTTTTGGTTTCTAACATCTGTAATTTTCACTTAGATTTTGTCACTGGGCAATAAAATACCCCGGACAGTTCCAGAGCGTTTCTGGTTGGACACTTAATCAAGAAGCACAACACATGCATATGTGCACCATCTGGGCATATTTGTGGGAGAAATAGCTGTCTTGTTCCTGGTTCTTACCCGATTTACGTTGAATGCAAGGGTCATCCTTCAATATCTGCTCACTTTGTCCTCTCGGTGGCTCCCTTAAATCACCTACATTTTTTCCACGATACTTAGCAGAAGAATAGTATTTTAATGACTTTTATTTTTATTTTATTTGTTTGGTTAACATGCACATTAATAAAACATTTATGTAAATGTACCAGAATCAGTCAAAGACTATTTTTCATCAATAGTCTCTGGACAGAATGTTTAAAGTCACCTTAAAGAAATATCTATTAGTACTAATGGTAGCTTGAATATAGCTTAAATTTTCCAATAAAGAACGAAATGCAAGGATCAATTGTAAATGCAAAAAGACAAAGAGCCCAGGTGGTGTCTCACATCTTGTATCTTCACAATACCCCATAGATTCTCTGTGAGTTTTAGGTCTGGCGAGTTTGCTAGCCAATTAAGCACAGGATACCTTGATCCTTAAACCATCTATTAGAGGCTTCTTACCTGGGCTGAGGACAAAAAGGACTGAACGGTTGTATTTTGGTTTGTAATCAGCTTCTCCTTTGTGCAGGTAAATGCATGAGAGTGAGACGTGTTCTGTTTATTTTATGCGGTCCATATAAATTAAGGAAATAAAGAGAGTTTCAAGGCTGTTATCAAGACAATGGAGAGACAAGTATCATCAGTAAGTTCAGACTAGTTGCTTATGCAAATCTCTTGTGCTTGCTTACTAATGAATTAAATCAAGAATTGTCGTGCTATGCTATTGCGCTAACTGCTGTGATTTTTACAAGTCCTGGTCACTAAGTGTTGTTTTTCAGACTGCTTTGTACACATAATACCATTTGAACCTGCCATTCACACCCCAAGTATTTAAATATCCTACTCTAGCTATGCAAGGAAGTGTGTTACTCAGTCAGGACAACCAAAGCTGATTTCAGAAATCTCAAAGGAAAGGTTTTAGGCTTAACAAATTCTGCTGAGATCTTTAACAGTTCAGGAAAAATGAAAACATGTCATTCCAGATGCATGATCCTGTTTTTAAGAATATACTGTATTTAATAAAATGGGTAACACTTTACTTGAATTGGTATTCATGCCACCTTTATAATCATGACATGACACGTCATGAATATGAAAAGATTTTATGCATGCTTATGACAACTATCATTAAGTGTCATTTGTAACATTATTGCAATTTGTAACACTAGTTGAGGTCAAGAAAAAAATGTATGAAGCTGTTAAAATGCATGATACAATTGTAATGGCCGCATGACAATCATGTTTACGACAGATTTATGACAAGTTATGTTGTCTTGGTAATGTCAAGTTATTATGACAAAGACAGGTTGTGATGTACAGTGGTTTGAAAGTGTTTGCCCCTTACTAATTTTTTTTTTTGCATGTGTCACCCTTTAATGTTTCAAATCATCAAACAAATTAAAATATTAGCCAAAGATAACAGTGATCCGAAGCAAAGTCACCTTTATAATCTTTGTCATGTCATGATTATAAAGACGCCATGACACGTCTTATGAACACCCCTTTCAATTAAAGTGTTACCACAAAATGTATATGCTCTTCTTTTACTTTGATGAATAGTTCATAAAAACGTGTATTTCACAAACAAGAAATGCATAATTGCAGACAGAAAAAGGATCGTGGGTTTTGGAACTACATGACGGTGTGTTGATAATGATGCCGTTTTTATTTTTGAGTTAACAGCAACATTGTTTCCGGCCTCCTACCTTACAAAACCCAAGGTGCAGACTTACAGTAAACGTCTCCTTTTAACAACTAATGTGAAGAGCTTGTTGGAGAGCATGGCCTGTTTAGGAGAAGACTAATATTTAGATAACATTAACAGCCAGATCTCTGTTTGAGCTTGTTTAGGAAGTGATTAGAGAGTGGAGAGTAGTTGAGAATCACAAGCTGTGATTGAAAAGCGGCACATGTGGTCCACATATGTCTTTTCAAGTGAGAGCTTCTATTGTTACGTGCACTTCGTGCAGATGAAAATCAGCAGTGTGAACAAACACAAAATAGATATCCCAGAAGATACTTGATAGTGTTTAGCGAGAAATCGCCAAGACAAGCAAAAAATAATATGGGGTTGGATACTGGAACAGTATCTAGTGGCATGGATAGGAATCTCAGGAATGTCTGCCATCTGTGTTCATCCTTGTCCAAAGGTGAATTTACTGTGTGAGCTAGACGATAACTTTGGTGTTGGTGTTTTGTATCTTCATAAGGTTGCTGGGAATCCCCTCCTTCCCACCTGCCTTCCAAAATCTGCCTCCCTCGACTGCAGGTGAGTCAACTTCCAGTTGCTGGACGGAGGTCAGGGAGTGTGCTGGAAATAGCAGTCAAAGGGAACATTGCTAGTCAGGTGGGGTGGATGTCAGTTATGAAACGACCGACCCCCTAACTATTTAACAGAAATGCTCTCATCTGGAGGCCATGCGTACTACTGACCACATGCTTTCAGTGTTTTGAGTCTTTTGGTAAAAGAGCATGTTTAGAGAAGAGTTCCTGATTTTGTAAAAATGATAGAAAATGACAGTCGGACTCAATGTCAGAATTATTTGAATTAGTATTAGGCTTTGTACAGTAGGTATTCATACTTAAAGCTTACACTTTTGTGAACATGCTGAAATGTTTACTAAAACGCTACAGTTGAAAGGTTTGGGGTCGGTACGTTTTTTTTTTTTTTTTTTTTTCAAGGTTTTTTAAAGAAGTCTTAATTTAAAATGACTGTTTTCTATTTGAATAATTTTTTTTAACTTTTAGCAGCCATTACTCCAGTCTTTGGTTTCAAATGATCTTTCTGAAATCATTCTCATGTACAGATTTAATGCATAAACATTTCTTGATATTATCACAACGTTGAACACAATAATTTCAGTTCTGAGAAACATTTTTTGAGCTGTAATATCTTATATAAGATGCTATGTTATAAAATGTTGGCATGACAAAAGAATGGAAATACACACAGCATCTAAAATCATTTACTTAACCACATGTTTAGAGAAAACTAATATTCAGTTACGTTTTGTTTTGATTGTCCCCTTTCACTATAATATCTTTGCAATTGCATGCCAAAATAACTCTCTTAAGCATATTAGTATTATAGTATATTAGTAGGCAGGATTCGAAATTCAATTATCACTTTTTCATACATTCAGGATAATGTCTGTTGTGAGATCATTAAAAAAGTCTTAGGCAATATTATACTAGTACTGTATACATTGTTTCACACTGCTTTTTTTTTTGGTTTTGTTTTACCTGGTTTCTGGAACCATCCTTGGCCGGACTCTTACCATGGTCCACTCTGCTCCACGTTCCAATTGCGACGCCGTACGTGGCGAGCTACAGAGCAAACTGGTCATGTTGGAAAAGCCATCCATTTGGAGGTAAGCGGTCAGTGGTAGTGTGAAAAGGAACAAAAAGTTGTTGGCAGCATCATACCGCCCTGTAGCATTCTTTTTACACACAAAAATGCAACCAGACATAGCCCCGGGCGCATATTTTGC
>CAIGQV010018299.1:4529830-4567261 GCA_903798115.1 Danio jaintianensis | reverse complement strand
GAACAGGGAATGAAGCAATTTTGGCAGATACCTATAACCGATAACACTTTTTATTTGTAAGCTGATAACCAGTATATCTAAGTCTATAAATTCAGATGTTAATATGAAGTTTTCTAAACCTAGTTACAAAAACTAAATGCAAACAAGTAAAATAGACAGGTCATCTTATTTTAAGATCTTAGCTGCAGAAAACAATGAAACTGCAAGAAAAAAACCTATATCTTTCTTTTTATAAAATCATTTATTTGCATATTTTCATTGGTCATTCTCATAATCATTTATTTGCACATCAAATGATATGTAAATAGTGACACTTAAAAAAAAGGCATTTTTGTAGCTTGGTTTCAGTAAAGGATTTCACTGTGGTATTAGAATGGATTGAGGACATCCTGGTTTCAGGATGTTTTTATTGTACTTGTATGATAAAAGATCAAGGGAAATTTGATATGATCTATGACTATTTTAAAACAGTCTACCATAGTGGAACCAGGCAGATCAAAAGGCTACTGTTCACCCAAACCCGTTGAACTTGGACTTACATCACTTCTCATGTTTTGTATGGTCATTTCTCATCAAAATGCTTTAGCCACTGACCCCTAACCATGAGCATTTATCTGTGCCTTTCAACTATTTCCTTTTTGAGTTAGTGGAGTCCACCAGAATTAAGCGATAAGTCAAGCATGAAGGACCACCAGCTCTAACTTGGCTTTGAATCAGGCAGAGAAACCCGCAGGTGCTCTGGTAAATCACACACACACGCAAGCGTTTCTGCTCAGCAGTTGGGTAACTTACGTACCATGTCAGAACGAACCATGTAAATACATTAGTCATCCGCAACATCATCATCATCATCATCACCATTGCTGCCAGTGTGGACAAGTCGGCTTTGAGGTTTCGGTGGTTTTAATGAGCGAGTGAAACCGTGCCCTCAGGCTTGTTTGCTTTAATCTGTAAATGTTTTGGTGCTTCGTTAAGTATAGTAAGTCACGTTGCATGCCTTTTTCATAAAACTGATACTATAGTTGAAGTAGTTGTGGTAAAGATTTTGCAGGAAGATGTTTATGTTTAGCTCTGTTGTGATGACCTAGGTCTGTGCAATGTCTGATGCCAAATTCAAATGGAAATTCTGCATGTGTTAGCAAGCAGACCAAACATTATGAGACTGGTTTACATATTTTTTTGAGTAGTATTTTGAATGTGCAAAATGATGTGAAGTCATTTAGGCGTCCAAATAGAGCGCAGATGGAGGATTGCAGGTGAGAGGCTCATGCACATCCCTGGAGGGGGAGAGTTACTCACGTATGAACCCATGTGATTTGCCATAAGCTATTTTCATGGCCATTTTCACAGGCTTAATGATTAATTTTTACTATCGCATGCCACGAGTACTTGACCCCGTAGGGCTCATCACTGAACACGTGGTGACAGCACCCTCGAGACATCTCTGATATACTTTTTTTTTTGTAATATTAAGGCATGTTTGACAGAACAGATGTAAAAAGTGGCCTTTTAGTGATTTATTGTCAGTGTCTGCCATTTAAAGATATTCGGTTCCTGAGAGGTCTGTGCTATTGATTATCGCCTTGGGTGGATGAAGAGAACTAAATGTTCTATTTAAAAGAGAGAGAGAGAGAGAGAGAGAGAGAGAGAGACAGAGCTGTTTTGACATTGATTGTTGAATTATGTTGAGAGATGATTCCTAAGGCCTCCATTTGAGTCGACATAAAGGGTCAAGATCTGTACTCTTTTGCAGCTTGGAGTCAGTGAACCGACCCTCATTATCATCAATAAGTATGACAAGACATGGTGTTGGCAGGTTCTCTTTTCACTTGAACACATGATTGCACACTGACTAATGGTCTTCCTGGCAAACCTTTCTCTTGTTTCTTCTCATATCTATGACTAATTGCAGATTTTCTATGACTGAATGACTTCATTTCACAAGCAGAAAAAATATCAAACTTGCTGAAGCCATGTATATGTATGTCATTAAATGTAAACATTTTGTTAATGTAAAAATTTGTGCTCTTAAAATTGTATGAAACATTGTTAGAAAATGTATGATATAATAAAATATCTACATTCTGCCTCAACCCTGTTTACGTTGAAATTTCATCAACATGTAAGAAATATAATTTTATAAAAGCTATATATATGAATAGTCATATTCCATAAATTGTCCAATTAAAATTACATTCTTAAGGATAAAAAAATTATTGCCCCAGCTAATGCTATAAATTTTATAGAAAGCCTTATTATATACACGTAATTTAATACTATAATAATATAATATTAAAGGCTGCAGTAAACAAATTATATAATTCGGTTGCTTTTTATTTTTAGATACAATAAAATTTATGTACAAATTAAAAGATTCTATGCAGACATGTCAGTTGTACATAAGACAGTTTTACATTTAATCATCATCTAATCATATAACTATAAAATTGTGTCACATGTGGTTAAATAAATGTACAAATTCATTAAGTTTATGAACACGGCATTACGTTTAGCTTTAGCAAATAATCCAATGTGACATCATTGTTTACAGGCTGTTTTATTAGCTTCATTGAGGGATTGTATAAAATGTGTTCAGTCATATTTTTTTGTAATTATATAGTAAAGAGGAAGAAATGATCATGTTTACTTGACTCCCCTGCTGTTTGAACTTGCCGATCTGTCATGCTGCATAAAAGAGGGTTTAAAAAACATTTATAGTATTCATTTTTTTTTATAAAATTTGAAAAACAAGACTTTTTCTTAATGAAAGAAACCAAGCCCAATATGTGAAATCTATGGAATAGAAATCCTCAAATAGCTAGTTGTTTAGTTTTATTAAGAAGTATCTTACTTAGTTAAAGCAGTTTACCTTTGAGTAACTTAAACCGGAGGCACATGACCAGACAGAGCAGGTCAGATTACATCTGTCTGCAGCCACTGTTTTCTTGAACTCTGTCTGCCATTACGATTCATGCCATTTCAGTGAAGTCTTCAAGATTTTTCTGTGTACATGTGTTTATAGTCTCTGCCTTTGTTCCCTCATTCAGTTAACTTGGGGATTGTTAATGGCATCAGTAAGATGATGATGGAGGAAGACTCTGTGGCTCAGGCTAAACAGATTCTGATTAGAGACCCTTTAAAGACCCAATGGGATGCTGTAAAGAGAAATATCTCTCCTTCCACACAAAATGTAGTCTCTTAACAGCAAGCCAAAGTGCAGCATGTGTTCACTTGGAGGGATTTGTTAATGTGATATGTCAAACTTTGCGTGTCTTAAGCAAAAGTGGTATGGAGGACCGCAGGTTTTGCAGAAATTTAGGCAGAAACAGATTTATTTCCACCAAGCGTAACTGTTTTCATTCAGCTTCCTATAGTTTGGTGTGGCTTAAATGGCCCACATTAAGTAGAGTAATCAGTAGCACCATTTTGCTCTTGGGGTTCAACCTTGAATTTTTCTCTAATGTGCTCACCGTACTCTTGGATACAGTTGCTAGAAAACAGTTTCGAGTTCAAAAATGGGAGCTGCAGGACATAATCTTATCATCCAACACATGGGAAGTCTCCAGCCAACATTTTGCAAAGCAAACTTCTTTTTATTAATAACAGGCATCATTGAAGGGATAGTTCACCCATAAACGAAAATTCTGTCATCTCTTATTTATTCTCCATTTATTCAAAACCTCAATTTCTTTCTTCTGTTGAACACAAGAAGAGTATGGATAACCAAACCATTGAACTCTATAGTATTTTTGGTTACCAACTTAATCTGGTTACCAACATTCTTTATATGATCTTCTTTTGTGGTCAAAAGAAGAAAAAAAACACTCTTACAGATTTGAAACAAAATGAGGGTAAGTGAATGCTTTTAATTTTTTTGGTGAACTGTCCTTTTTGGGTGAACTGTTTTTTGGTTCATTGAGTATATTCTTTTAGAGGACCAGTTGTTCAAGACTCATTCATTGAAGAGTCCAGAGGGGACTCAATATTAACACTGGCAAAAACCACATCTGAATGAATCACATCATGGCATTACATAACTGAGACACAGAATTGCACAGCTATGCATTCCAGCCAAAAATATCTAACCTAGTCTTATCTGACAAAGTAAAGATTTTTTTTTATCAATGGACCTGTAAAAAAAGTTGCATTTGAAAGTTGTTTAACTGGGATATTAGGATTAGATATATTGATGAAATACTCTCCTCTTGATTAGTTGCATCAGATCTTGGAAGGACAGTTTTGTTGGATGTGCTTAAAGGGATTGTTCACCCCCCAAAAAACTCTATTTACTCTACTTCAAATGGTTCCAAGCCTTTATGACTTTCTTTCTTCTGTAGAACACAAAAGATATATTGAAGAAATCTGACACCACCTGTAACTACTGACTTTCATCATAGAAAAAACTAATAATATATGAAAGTCAGTGGTTACAGGTTTCCAGCTGTTGAAACAAGTAAAAAATTAGGTGAACTAACCGTTTAACTTTTGGTCCTTTGTCATTCATAAAATGAAAGTAAGTAGCAGAGAAATGCAAAAAAAATATTACTTGCAGTTCCCGATGATGCGTTAATGTTTATGAATGAAAACAGTTAACAAATACACATCCTCCACAGACATTTGTAATCAGTCTGGAGTTTCAGCTTCATGTTGTGTAATGATGTAAATAAAATTACATTGCATTCTGAAAAAAATGTCTGAATTAATAGTCCTCCTTGAGTGAATTTGCATATATGAATGCTATCTTACTTTTTTACAGAGGTTGCAGCATCCAGGATAAGCACAAGCATCATTTTCAAGTTTGCCATAGTCATCTGTCCATTGCAGTCTTCTCATTGGTTCTTGTCTGTAAAGCAACAATGCTCAAGTCATTAGTCAGCATTTTTGCATATCATTAAGTTCAAAGAGATGGAAAGTGCCGGAGCCTCATTAGCAGTGCTGATACAGTCAAAGTTTTTTCGTGGAATGTTCCAAATAACAGGAAGCCTGGAGAAATTAGTCTGATAGTATTTTTTTCCATGATACACGTCTGACACAAGAAGGTCAAACGGGTGCTCAAAGGAAGGAATGCTGTGCTAAAAACGCTTATCGGATGAGAAAGAGGTTATGAGGTTGATTGCGAGTTATTCAGAGTTTCCTGTCCGAGGTCTGTTTCCCTTTTACAGATCTATAAAATCCATATTTGCACTGGGAGTGACTTCTCTCAGTGGTCCCGCATTGGATCAGCAAGAGGTCTCAAGAAAACAGAGCCTTGCTGACAGACAAGCTGTCGGGATGGTCTATTATGGTGTCATTGGGGCAGGCAGGGAGAAAGCTTGTGGACGTGGATCTCCTTTGGCCTCTTAGTCCAGGACAGAGTCAAAATGAAAACAGAGCGAGGGTTAGACAGGAAGGAGCAGGAACATGTGACAGAGTGTGTTTACTGCTTGTGCTCTCTCACCTTTTAGTCTGGCAGTCTGGAATGTTCCACTTTCACTCAACCACGTTGAAAGGAAATAAGATTTGGGAGTGTGGGTGTGTTGGTGCTTGAGGCTAAGGATTGGCTTCGGCCTTATGCACACGATGAAACTCTGTCCGTGTCATGGGTGCAATTCTTGAGATTTCAGGCTTATAAAATAAGTGGATGTTCAAGACCGCTGCAATCAGAGATGCCCAGGAGTGTCTGTCATTCACAAAACATCTGGTGAACTAAATAAGCCACACGCAACCACCTGCTACAACTTTACTTGTGGAGCACAAACACGGTCAGTCTAAAATTAGGTATTCAAGTTTCTCTTCAAGTTTCTCCACTACTGTTTCAAAACTGTGCTGTCAGGATTACTTTGGGAAGACATCAGGTTTATTAAAGTGTAGCTGCTTGCTATGGTTTGTTGAGATTGTCATAATTTTCTTTCCATCATGTTGTTCCAATACCAGACTTTTGTTTATCTTTAGAACCCGAATGATGATTTTTTTTAAAATAATTTTTTAAAGTCAAAAAGATATTTGCCACTCCATGGAGAACTCTAATGCTTCAAAAATGTACACTGCTAAAAATAAATGCTCTTTATTTGGCATTAATCTTTAACATCCATAGAACCTTTATCATTCAGTCATTTTCCTTCGGCTTAGTCCCTTTAATCATCAAGGGCCACCACAGTGGAATGAACCGCCAATTTATCCAGCATTTGTTTTACACAGCGGATGCCCTTCCAGCTGCAACCCAGTACTGTGAAACACCCATAATCTCTCACATTTACACACATACACTATGGCCAATTTAGTTTATTCAATTCACCTATACCGCATGTCTTTGGATTGTGTGGGAAACCAGAGCACCTGGAGGAAACCCACGTGAACACAGGGAGATGCAAACTTCACACAGAAATGTCTTATTATTATTATTATTATTATTATTATTATTATTATTATTATTATATAATGCCTTATAATTATGCTTTATATCTTATAATGTGATCACGTGTCTTTAGAATTCTTTGATTAAACCACTCAATTCATATGGATGTAGAAAGAATTGGGTGTAATAAAATATTTTCTTTTGCATTTTGAAGAGGATTTAAATTCTTATAGATTTTGAATGAAATGAGGGCGAATGACTGAAGATCAATTTTCAATTTGGGAGTGACCTTTAACTCATAAAAATGACAAGCATGTGCATGTGAGATTTTCACCAAACAATGAAGTCATCAGTCATCATTTATTCATCTTGCAACATTTTTTTTTTTTTCAAGATTCAAAGTGGACCTTTAAATGTATTAGATATTTCCTAATTTCCACTCATAAATTCATACAGTAATTGAGTTTATCACATTCAAGTAGTTTGTTGTCAGACAGAATGAATGGTAGCATCCCATTGGTTGACAACCCATTGGCGATGATTTTGGAATTTCAGTCAAATACGTGCTTATTTTACTACTTATGAAACATTGTTCATTTATACACTACTTAAAAAACAAGACAATGTAATCTAGATCAGATTTAATTGAATAGTTACTTCAGCAACTGCTCTTACCTCCAGCTTGTTAGAAAATTTATGGCACACCCTATCTGGAAACATGACCTCTGAGGCCATCCATGTCCGGGAAACTCGTATTTATGATAATTCTGAGAGCATGAAATGGCAGCAGTAAGCCATACAACATGAGCCGAAAAGCCAATCCTCTCTTGACCTCCAGCCTCTTGGAGGAAAGATGTGGCCTACAGTCAGTGGGGATCCACAAACCATCTCTATTCAAGGCATGCGGAAGATATCAGGCCGCTTTAAAGAGCTCAAATCCTCAGCAAAAATGTTGTCAGATCTGCAATCATGAGATTACATAACAGAAGATCCATTGAGAACTGAAATGTCTTATGTTATGCACAACTCATTTGGCCCCAGTGGAATGATCATCTGCAGCTGTTCTTTTTGATAAATTTTTTTTCCTTTAAAGATTTACGCTTGTGTGGGTGCGTGTGTGTGTGTGTGTGTGTGCATGTGTGTGTGTGTGTGCAAGCTGTTCACATATTGGCAATACATTTTTTTTTACATTTAAAAAAAAATAGCTAGTTTAAATGTGAATTATTGATTAATTAAATAAAAAAAGTAAGAAATGAATTTGATAGACAATAAAATTTCCCCAAAGTTAGATATCACAATAATATTGCCATTCTAATTGATTTTTAAAATCATGTTGTGAAAATGAGTGTGTATGGATGTTTCCCAGTGATGGGTTGCAGCTGGAAGGGCATCCGCTGCGTAAAACATATGCTGGATAAGTTGGCGGTTCATTCCGCTGTGGCGACCCCAGATTAATAAAGGGACTGAGCCGAAAAGAAAATGACTGAATGAATGTTGTGAAAATTTTATAACACCACAACTATTCAACATTATGAATTCTGAATAAATTTGACATGTTAAATTAATTAAAATATTAAAAAAATTACAAAATTTGCCAGTTGTTCAATTTGAATTTTATTGTTATTATTATTACTAATATTATTTAAGTGTGTGTGTGCGTGCGTGTGTGTGTGTGTGTGTGTAATACAAACATTGCAAGCTGAATGTACATTTATATAGCTGTTTTGCAGTTAACCTTCAAGGAAGGATGGCTTTGTCTATTTAGAAACGAAAAACTTTCCCCATACTGTAGTCTTCATATTGTGGTAGGTATTTTGCGTATTTACAATTTTTGCATGTTTTGAAACAGAACATAGCTGTAGAGCAGACACTTATACAGTAAATAATTCCTATCAAATACGGTTATTCTGTCAACTTCAGCTTTATACTCTCAGACAAAGAACAATGTGATTATGAGAGCAATTGAAGTCCTGAGAGTCTGTGTAACCCAAGTGAGGTGATGAGCAGGAATAGAAGTGCAGCCCTGGGAAACTTTAGGTGACTCCTAAAGTTGGTGAAGTTGTGAATTTGTTTGGCTCTGGATGTTGTAGGGTTTGATCCTAAGCTCTCAACACTTCTCAAGCTTGTTTTGACATTGGTAAGATCCTGTGACCCTCTCTCCTTCACTACTCGCAGACCAAGTGCTTCTCTGCAGAGGTGAGCCCTTGTTTGAAATATTGATGCGGATTAAAGTGGTCGCGCTGTTCTGGCTGAGCTGCTTTGTTTTAGTCTGTTCCGGAATAAGGATCAAGACAGAATGTGTTTTGTTCATGTTCAAAATGATTCCTTGCTCTTTGGTTACCAAATTTGAGAGGACTCAGTTTAACTGTAAATGTGTCCTCTCAAATTCCATGAATTTGATGTCCTCTCAATGTCCATGAAATCAGAATGGACATTTTAATAGAATATTGCATTGTTTGTTATAAATGATTTATCTGTGATACGATACCATACTCTCTAGTCTACCACATTCAATTGTTAAAACATAGATTCAGCATATACTGTAATACTGTAACAAATAATCTTATCTAAAATGTGGAAAAATACATTCAAGCCTAACTTTTCTGTAACACCACAAGCCTGTTAGCTTTAAACTGCCCATTTTATGTTTGTTTTTTTCATATATTATCTTTCATTTAGTATTTGATGTAAAAATAGCTGCTTGTTTCAAAAATTAAAATCCATCATAACCCACATACAAATCTGATATATGGCTATATGCACAATACATGACATACAAGTTCATATTAGAATCTCACATATGTAAAATATATGTCATATATGGACATATATGTACATATTTGTAATTCCAGTGGTTGGAAAAATATATATGTTTGCAATATTTTGAGATGTTGCATATATGACATATTTTATTTGTGATATTCAAATATGAACTTGTATTTCTTATTAGTTTACCATATTATATTATGTAGTTTTCATATATCTCCATGTATCAGACTTATATTTATATGGGAAATGATGTTGTTTCTCAAAAGAAAGAAATTAGTCATTGATAATTCAGTCTTGCTTCCTGTGCAAACCTACATATGTTTATAACAAATTTGCATGATTTGCCCTATGGACTTTATTGACTACCCAAGAACAAAACCTGCTTCGACCTTCTGACCACTGTTGTTGTGGCTGAGGCCTGGAAGAGTTTGGCTTGTGTGGTCAACATGTTGGGAAGATTTTTTTTTAATGTGATGTGAAAGCAAATAGAGTTTACCAAACTTTAAACCAATGAATTTCTTCAGTAAAAAGTAAAAAAAATTAAAATTAAAAAGTGCTTTTTTCAGGTACTCAGAAGAGTTTTGTTTAGTTCTTACTTTACTACTTAGCATACTCTACTTTCATCCATAAATCTACTGTAGGCCAAAAACACAACTTAGCACAATCTTCTGAAGAAGATTTATACCCAACACCTGATTTATTCTTTTAGGCCACCCACATGATTTGCTAATTACTGTTTTTTTGTGTCATGCCAATCAGGGTCCTTAGACGGGAGCTTGTTAAAATAAACCTGAAGCCCTCGGCACACTGAAGCAGCACAGATGTTATGTAACGCTTATGGAATGAAGGAACCCCTTTTTTGAGGATCATTCCAGCCAAAGTGGTTGGGAGGTCCACCAGGCGGCCCTTTGTTTCTCTCATTCATGCGGTTAAGCAAGTCTGAATCTGGAACAGTGTTATGTTATTGGGTCATCTGCCAGTCACAACTTTTGATGATGAGATTATGTTGAGCTGATTTAGAGTTTAAGCTTCGCAATGGATTTATAGACGTTGCAGTTAGCATTAGGGTTTGGTAAGAAGGGGATGCTTACGGCATTACTCAGCTAGATTAGCAAAGAATAGAACAAAGGCATGAAATCGTTTTTATCACGTCCGGTGAAAGAAAGTTATGGTTTTAATGTTTTATGTTAATAAGCTACTTAGATGTACTGTACTGAAACAAGCTACCATGACTTTTAGACTCTGTCTGGCTCTGTTTGTGTACTACCAGGGCAGCATTTAAATATAAGCTGGTGGCAAAATTATTAGAATATCTGATAGATTTGAAAATATGAAGCATGCAGATGTTTGCTCTGAGCACAACATGCATAGATTGTTCACCCAAAAATGAATGTTATTAATTACTCACCCTCATGTTGTTCCAATAATCTGAGACCTTCATTCGGAACACAAATTAAGATATTTTAGATTAAATCTGAGAGAAAAGAACCAAAAACATTTTATGTGACTTCAGTGGTTCAACTGTAATCATATGAAGTTACAAGAACTTTGAGGAAAAAATTACCCAAAAACTGTAAAAATGACTTTTTCGCCTATGTCTTTCGCATTAAATTAGGGTGTGTGTTTACTACTGGTAGTACAATGCTTGCGTGTTGCACTGCTGACTCTAATGGCAATATGTTGTACTAGCCCTAACAAACACCCTGACCTTATGCGGGAAAGATGATATAGGCAAAAAAATTTATTTAGGTTTCTTTTGCTACACAAAAGTGTTTTTTTATTATTTTTTATTTATTTATTTTTTTGTTCCTTTTCTGGACTTTGAAAGTCGTGGGACCATTGCTGTTTATGGAGGATGAGGGAGCTCTCGGATTTCATCTAAAATATTTGAATTTATTTTCTGAAGATAAATGGATGGCCTCTCAGAGCATTGAAACTACATGAGGGTGAGTAATTAATAACAAAAAATCATTTTTGGGTGAACTTATCCTTTAACGTGAAATGTCCACCTTTCTGCAGCATTTACAGCAGCACATCTAGTGCCACAATGTCAATATATTTCCTGACAACTTCAACGCTAATCTTATCCTATGTCTTCTGCTACTGAAGTTAGACTTTTTTTTCAATTCTGTGAAGGAATGTAATTGATACTGACAGTGAAATAGGGCTAGCTTATTATTTGTAAGGAAAGGGACCTAAACCTTCTCATGATGGCCCTATTTTATGGTTTAAAGAGCGTAATGATAACATATATATTTTATTTTTTTTTAGATTAAGCCTTACTGATATTGCAAAAGGGGGCGGTGCAGTGACGCAGTGGGAAGCAATGTCGCCTCACAGCAAGAAGGTCGCTGGTTTGAGCCTCGGCTGGGTCAGTTGGCATTTCTGTGTGGAGTTTGCATGTTCTCCCAGTGTTCGCGTGGGTTTCCTCCGGGTGCTCCGGTTTCCCCCACAAGTCCTAAGATATGCTGTACAGGTGAATTGGGTAAGCTAAATTGGCCGTAGTTTATGTGTGTGAATGGGAGTGTATGGGTGTTTCCCAGTGGTGGATTGCAGCTGGAAGCGCATCCGCTGCGTAAAACATATCCTGGATAAGTTGGCGGTTCATTCCGCTGTGGTGACCCCTGATTAATAAAGGGACTAAGTCGAAAAGAAAATGAATGAATATTGCAAAAGTTTCTCAGTCAAAAATGATTTTTTTCCGTCATTTGTTGTTTAACAGCTGCAGTCACTAAGTAATGCACAGGCCCAATATACTGATGCACATGCATTTTCTTTATTAACTGTTGCACTCTACACTGTCACACACACACTCAGATGATTGTTTTGCTTCATCAGACCTTGGTGTATCTTCAGGAACCACAGGTATTCATTATATTTATACAGTATATGTTGTTTGACTCTCCCAAGTGCCGGTCGCTCCAAGGACCACATTTCAGCTGAAAATATTCTTGAATGTTTTGCTGAAGAAAATTACTGTCCTGCATCTTGGATAGCATGAGAGAGAGTAAATGAACATTTCGAGCAAACCACCTGTGTTTACGGGGATAATCACTAAGGCAAGAATTCTGACATTATTTGGTCTGTATTTGTCCATCCAAGCCTAAGTAGAAAAAGAGCTCAACGTGATCCAGACAGATCCAGGTGCTAACTTGCATAAGGAGATTCAACTTGCTGCAGATACTGTGGCTGTTCAGACTTCTCTTCAATCGAGGTCAGTTATGTGAGAAATGAGATTTTAAGTAGAAATTTTTTTTTATTGTCTCAACTTTTTAAAAAGTCTTTTTACAACCTGTGCAGGCTCAGGTATGAGAAGGGCAGGACGGGGTTGTCAGGTTTCAGATGTTGGGCTGCCCTGTCATGTTCCAGCTCTGTCATGTTAGTCACAGCTCTGTAGCCTTGTTATTGCACTGATTTTGATGGTGATTTTATCAGTTCTTCTCACCGCCAGGCTGATATAAAATGACATATCAGTTTTTCTCAAAGTAACATGAACTTTACAGAGACAACTTTTTTTAAGATATGGACACAATTGAAATTATAGTTTATAAAATGCTGACCAAACAGATGTTCAGAATGCATAAATGCTAAGACACATCCTTGTTGTGTTGTTAACAATGACTGAACATCTTTTTTTTTAATTCCAAGGAATTTCCCATGTGCCCGACATTCCAGACGTTGTGTGCTCAAGAGGGCATTGGACAACACCAAACACTCCGAGTCACATTCTCCTGCACACAGTTAAGGAGATTTGGTGTTTTTGAGCAAACACGTGCCGCTTTTGTTGTCTATGGTGCACAGGAACACGAGAGCAAAAAAGACTATTATCCATCTGTTTTATCAAGGCTTTTTGTGCACGAACCCCTATCTGCATGAATTCAGAAGGAGTCAATATTTCTAAAACCAATTAATTAAAAGTATCATTTTAAAAGTAATACCAGATGGAATCTGCTGACTTGTTTTTATTCCCTGGTGCTTATTTATCTACATTCTTACTGACTGCCGAAGGCATAATAACACTTTTTGAAACAAACATGAAAGTAGGGGTTCCACATTACCAAAATCTGTTAGAGAATACCTTTGTTTTATCGTGTCTTGCAATGATTATCCATCACACTTTCAGATTCAGCCTTACATTGTAATACAAATGTTACTCCTGAAACTTTGCACTGTGAACTTGCAGCAAGAAATGCAATTGCAAATGCAAATTAGGTGATTTTCATGAAGTTGTAAAAGTGGCTAACTGTTGTATTGGTCACCTAGTAACCAACAGTGAACAAGGCAAACATAATGGAGACAGATATTCATGTGGGTTTGCTACATAAGAGTTTTTTCAGCAAATACATTTACATCTCCTATTATTTGCATTAGCTTTTTTTTGCAGTCCGAAACCACCCCAATTGAGCATAAAACTTTTTTTTGCAAATTAAGATATTTTTATTCAAAAATGATAATTTTTGTCACTAGTTTATCATATGATTCTTCAAAATGTGGATTAACACAAGGTGATGCAATCTCAGCAAGTGAGCAAAAAAAGCATTCCCTTTATAACCAGTGAAGCCCATTTATAATCAGGTCAGCCACAGCACAACATACAGTATGTCTGCACTGTTCAGCAAATCTCTTATTTACATTGGACTTATGTGTTATTGGTTATAATGAATCAATATGAGAAAGTGCAGAGCTCACACTGAATGAACCCTGTTGCATTAAATGGATTCTGATTACCTTTCATGCTTTTGCAAACTCAACAAACATGTCTGTTATTGTCAGCAATACTCTACACTGCTAAAATAAGTTGCTACACTTTTCTCAAAGCACTCACAGTCAAGACTCAGAACTACTGAAACTGCAGAAAGTTTCAGTAGTTTTTAAACTTTAAAAAGACTTGCATATTAAAGTACAGGTGCTTTCGACAGCACTTCATGCAAGGAAATAAGAATTTTCTTAAGAAACCCTGGTCCTTTCTTTGGAATTGAGTTTGCACAGATTGGACTGTAAAATAAGGTACAACTTTTATCCTAAACTCCTCCTTGACAGTTTTCCCAGCACTACTGATGAGGCCTGTGACATAATTCGCTGTACTGTAGTTAAAATCACACCTTTTTGCACTTGGCATATTTATTGTAATATGCCAAGTATGCTTTCGGCTATATGTAAAGTAACAGCAAAAATCTTTAGCAGCTTGTACAGATGTGTTCAGACCTGAATGCCACAGAGGATTTCAGCTTTGCGAGATGTTGGCCAAATTTGCCAGTGCTTTTACCACACCCCAACTTTCCTGTGGTGTTATAAGAAAATATTCACAATTAAAGGGATTATTATGAGGTTATGATCTAAGGGTCATGGGTAACGTGTTATAATAAGGTACAGATCATTTTTGTAATGAGGTATGAACTAACAAGTCAGCATTTGCAAGATTTATTGCACAGTAGGGTTAAGGCCATTTGTAAGAATACTGTTGTTTGTTGTTAATTAATATTTGTTCAAAATACAAAAGAAATGTAATGTTAATTCCTATAATTTATAACACAAAGGATAAAATGTGGTAGTGTACAGTGCTTTTCAAAAGTGATTCATTTACAAGACATGTACAATTTGTGTGGTTCTTTCAAACTTTTAATTCGTCAATAAAATTATAAATCAAAAGTGTATATCTCCACAAAATTAAGCAGCATAATAATTTTCAGCGCTGATAATATTAAGAAATGTAATTTTTTTAGTTAATTAACTAATTTTCTAATATTTTACAAGTTAACGAGTAGGTTTTGATTAATTAATCAGTTTATGCAATTAGTTAAACTGAGTTTGTATTCTATTCTAACCAATAAATAAAACAACATAACTATTCAGATGAAAATGTGAAAATTATTTAATATATTAATTTTGCAACTGTATTAAATATTTGCTACACAATGAGGTGGTTTTATTCACCATTTAGCAATTACAACAGCATTTATTTGTTGTTGTAGTTTATAAAATTGATGTCATCTTCTATTGGACTGGATTACAGTCTGGTCAAACAGCATTATTGCAGACTCCTACATTAGATAAAACAAGATCAAAAGAGTTTGACTGCAGTTTGCTGTTACATCCGACTGAACTAAACTCACATGACAAGTCTCTGGTTTGAAAAAAGTAAATCTTTTTGCCTGATCTGTTTTTGCATTCATAAGGTCTGGCTATCATTTTTGCCCTTGGCTTGTGAGGTGAAATCTGTTTCCTAAACTAACACTTTTTGAAAGGACCAATAACTAAAGACCAAATGTACACGTTGTACTATAGTCTATGCCAAATCGACAAAGAAAGAGGTCACGGTTTAAGCACATGGGCCTAGAAGGCAGTTCATGACCTGTTCGTCCTATAAGGCAAGGACTCTGACATGCAGGAAAACATGACTTTGAGATGGATTTTTAGAAGCGTAGTAATTTTTCTGCATGATTATCTGTGTTCGTTGAGCTGTTGTGCTTGGATACTACAGCATCCCTGTCTCAAACAGTTGGATGTGCTTCTTTTGAGTTAACAAGATGGTCATGTCCAAAAATACAGACTGACCTACTGTCTGCTTTGTCATGGGTTCAAGTGACCTACAGATGAAATTCGTTCTCATTTGGAAAGCGTTACAGAACTAGTTCTATCTGATTGACAAGATTTTGATCTCAGTTGTATTTCGAACACAGTCGTTGCAACCTGAGCCAGAAGCCGCATTTATGTTGCCTTGAAAGCGGCGTCACTCCAGCTTCTAATGTGACCGCACTCACTGCAGGGTTAATTAGGTCCAGATGCTATCGCGGAATTATCCCCGAGGGTATTGTGAGCAAAATATTTCAGTGGCAGCTCCGGCACAGATAAAGTTAATAACAGAAGGCCTTGGACTAATCGCAGAGAGCGGCTCTTCAGTTCACCCTTGGTGAGATCTGCTGGAATGTGTCCTTTTCAACACTCCTGGTGTGATCCGATCAAAATCAAAATAGTGGTGCATGTGGACTGAGTGAAATGCTTTCTCCTCTCCCACCCTCCTTTTCCTGCTACTATGTAATGGATCTAATGATATAAAAAAGGAGCAGATGGTCTGGATGCGAGTCAGATATGAAAATTAAAAAGCAATGAAAAATATCAGATTTTGTTTTCCCCTTCTGATTTCACTTTCATGTGCGAACAAAACGTTCTGCTGTGAGTTTATCTGCATGTTCCTGCTAAAACTTAGGTTATATAAAATTGGTTTCCTCCACTGGCAGCGGATTCTCTCTAAGAAATTTTGCCTTGGTTCTGCATCATTTTCTTATTAGCTGTGTTCCTCCACAACTTGTCTACGAGCATAACACCATGTTGTGCTGACGGTGTGCCAGTGATCTCATAATTGGTACCTTCTCTTGGCAAGTGTTTTTGCACTTTTTACTTTTGTCTGTCCTGTGTGATTTTGCATAGTATGACTACAGAGGCCAAAAAGATGTATAGACTTACAACAGGTGCTTTTTAAATGGATAGGCATGGTAACACTAAATCCGTGGTTCAACTGTACTTTTGTCTACATTGTCTGTCTTCTCTCTGCGTCAGGTCAAGGTCTGCGTTTACTATGGACAGATGTATTGCCATTAGAGTCAGCAGCGAAACACTCAATCCTTGTATTGCCCTTAGTAAACATTAATGACGTGGAAAACATTGGAGCTTTTTATGATTGCAGTTGAACCACTGAAGTCACATTAAATGTTTTGGTGACTTTGAACATCTCTGGACCATTGTTGTCTATAGATGATGATGGAGCTCTGATTTCATTGGAACAACATGAGGGTAAGTAATTAATAACAGAATTTATATTTTTGGCTGAACTAATCCTTTAAATGTAATGTGATTTTTAGAATTATACAATAATAACATTGTGTTATTTTAGTATCATTGAGATACATGTCATGTACATTGCGAAACTAATCACCTAAGTGAGAAAAGTCTGAAATGGCTTAACACCGTTCTGAACACAGGAAAACACCATTCTTGGAAATGCATATGACAGATGATGCCATCTGTGAACCCTGTGGACCTAAGCATTATCACTGATGTGTTGTTTACTGTAGTTTGCTTAGTAGAAACATTGAGATGGTGTGTTGAAATCAGACCTTAACATCAATTTCCTGAGAATAAAATAGTATAATCATCCTGCTTTCATTATCACTATCTTAATATATTAGGTGCAAAAGCAGGGTTTAACAGTCTGTAGCAGATTCTAGTCTATAGAAATCCAGCATTCATTTAAGATCTAGAGCATTAGTTCACCCCAAAATGAAAATTCTGTCATCACTTAGAGTTCCAAAGACATGAGACTTGAAAACCTGTTTAACCAAAACTTTGGCACTTCAAAAAGTTCATGAAGGTATAATAAATAGGTCTGTGGTTTAGTCCAAGTTTTCTGAAGAGACATGTTTGCTTTATATGATGAAAAGATTTAATTTGTATTTTTATTTACATATGTACATTGATCAGGTTTTGGTTCATATACTTTTAAAATGACATCCAATGGAGTGGATTACATTCATTTATAAATAATTATATTATTCATTAAATTCAATGGTTGATTCCATTTAAATAAGCATAGCAGTTTGTTCAGAAGCTTCTCTCTGGTAAGTCAGTGATTACCGTAGCAAAAAGGCAGCTGTGTTTGATTTTGGACACAGTCAGTTTTCTCTGGAAATCAGACATGACCAGATGACCTTCATCAACAGACATTTTGTGCTTGGAGACTGAACAACACATTAAGGAGAATAGTCCAAGAGTGACACTTGCATGACTTTAAACCTTATACAGTATAACAGAGCATTTGTCAATAACTGGAACGACACTTGTTTTAATGCTTTAAATTTACTACCTATTTAACTTAATTTGAGATGCAGTTGTAACTGAGCAGCCCTTTTCTCCACATGCTCAGAAAGTGCTTCTCAGATATGCTTCAGGAGGTGCTGGAAATCATTTTTTCTGTAAATAACTGCAAATTACCCTGAAATATAGACCCTAGCAATTTCCTTTTTGTGTGTTTGTTTTGGCTTTAGATAGTAAATGTGTGGCTATAGATGAAAATGTTTTTAAGAGAGTCCTGTGGCATTGGCTCTGAATGTAACAAAGGCGTATTTGTGCTATTTTGAGTCTCATCAGCTCAGAGTTTACAATTAAATACACAAGCAATCAAGTGAAGAGCTGACACAACCTTTTTGTATGGACAGCTAAGATCTAAAGACACTGTTTGCAACATGTGCACAATGTTAAAGTTTTCAGAAATCACAACTCCAGCCTGCCAGTTTACAGTTCTACCGGAGTCTGAGAATAGCAGCATGAGTTTCCACATGTATTGTGTGCTCTTCGTGGTAAAGAACATGTGAATAGAAGCGAATAACTGGCTTTGTGTGTTTTGGAGAGTGTATATCTTAACCTCTGCTGGTCCCCAGACTGGTGGTTTTATTATGTATTTTACTCAGAATATCATCTGTTTGAAGGTCTGAACCCCAGAATGCTGTTTAAGACCATAAATCCACAATGTACACTTGGCTGTGTTTAATGGAATTGTATATCCTGGGAGGCCTGATGTTCTGAAGACCAAACAGATATAGTGTTAGACACAAAATGATGTGGAACACAAGTGCATCACTTTACCAGAGGTACATTTGAACATGTAAACAATACAAAACAAAAATCATTAAAGATATTTGATAACTATCTACATTCACATTTTAGGCTTGGCTCTCAAGCATCAGTGATGAATGAATGAAATATTGGATTAACATTCTTGCACTAGAGCTGCAATAATTTGACCAATAACCCTATAGACTTTAGAAATTGGGGTCAATGTTTTTGTCTTTTTTTTTTATACAGAAAAAAAGTCATTTTATTGTAAAATGTTATTTATAACTTCCAGAGTATCTTCCAGAAATCATTATTTTAATCAGCGGAATGCATTTCTGCGGAAATCAAGTATCAACTTTTTCAATTTAAATAATTTCTTAGGATTAGCTAATAGTAAACACATTCTCTATTATCTTTAAGGGAGATTAATGTAGAATATTGTCATGCATGGGGCATTACTAAGTACTAATAAACAGTCAAAATGCTAGCTAATAAGCAACTTGACCCCCCTTGGTGTTATCAAAAATGAAAATGAACTGTTGTGTACAATGATTAATATAAATGTAAATCTTCACATTTAGATAACCTTTGCCATCATCTAACGCTAACTGATAGTTAATCTTTAATATTTCATTTTTCAGCAAAACTTCACTTGTAACTTTAAAACAGTAATTGTTATTTTGTGTGATTTATTTCTAATTTAACAAATTCAATTATTTACACAAAATGGTATCTAAAAAGACACTGTAGAAGGTTTTTCTATGGAGTTTGGGTGGTCGCAAGCACTATAGTCATAGTTTTCAGCTACTAGGAGTGTTTTACCACAGACTGTTCCTTATTTCCAGAGAATCCCACACCTTTCCAGACAGTAGCCTTTGAACTCAGCACTCTGTACCGCTAATTGCAAATTCACATGGTTGAAGCTGCCATCTGTCTGTGGGTCCTCCTCAGCGCTGCTCTTCGTGTAATAGAAGCCATGTGTTTGTGTTATACATTATTGCCATACCTGTCTGTTTCTGTCTTGCTCACCCTCTTGCTGGACCATTTACTTTGATATTCACAGCACAGAAAAACCATTGACTGGACCATGTGAAAGACAAATCCCACCACTGCACTTGTTGATGGAAAAGATGTCCAAAATTAAATACCTGCGCAGTTTCATGTAATAAATGATTGATGTAATGTATATTCTGAGGTTCATATGGGACATAGTGTGTTGACAATATAAAGCCTGTTTTGAGCTAGGTTTTGTCTGACATCTTTGTAGCATAGGGCTTTTTTTGTGACCTTAAATAGGTTGAGACATGTCTCATCTTATACCCAATATATCTCATCTATAGCATTATAATGTTTCCATTTACAGTATGTTCATTTATTCATGTGAACATGCAGTTGTGAGACCATCATTACAATACAGACTTATTCATCAGAGAGCTTAAAATTAATATTTCACCAATTTAACCCCCTGTAGAGGAATGCAGGTTAGCTGACCGTAACCTTGACCTATTTTTCATAGTCTAGTTTTAGAAGTCTGAGGTTAGCATATAAACTTCCTTACAAGAACATATTACTGCCAGTAAAAGTCCTACACCTGATTAAGTTTAATATTAGCCAAGAGGAGAGTCATTCAGGTTTAAAATTAGACTATGTAGCTACTATGTTTATCACTTGCATTTTGTATTATACCTGAAATGCAGAGGCCTTTTTTCATTCACAGTGCTGTCTTGCATTAACGATTTGTTTTGCACATAGATCTGTTCAAGTCTCCACATGTTCTTTAGAGCTTAGCTTGGTTTTTTTTCTTTTTAAAAAAAAATCATTATAGACAAAACCAGAGTTAGGCCTGTGAAAGCTTTGTTTCCTGTTAAACAAAGTTTGTTTTGTTTTGGGTTTTTTCCAGAATGGGGAACTCCTCTTTGGAAGAGCCTCGCATACTTTGGGCCTATTGTGACCAGATGTCCGTGTCAGATTAAGCGGTAACTTATAACCAGGTGTGGAAATGTAGTGCAGCAGTCTTTTTCATTATCCTTTACATATGTTGCTGATCTGTATGGGTAAGAACATCACTAATTACACTGCACATAATTTGACGTTAAGTCATTTTTGGTTAATGTTTACATGAATGTATTTGTTGATTCAGCATCATGAAATTAGGTTCCATGTCATTTCTTATTGCTAACCATAATTGATCATTATAGGCTATATATGTAGTATATGCAAAAGTTAGCAGGCAATATATGTTTTTAATGTACAAAAATACATTGTCCACATGTATTCTAAATTTACAATGTTACTTTTGCCTTTTGCTAGTGCATGTTGTTAACCTTATGGTATTTTTTTAGTTAATCTTCAATCAACATCTAACCCTTTGTTTCGGCTCTGAGATGGCAGTCATTCTCTGATGATATCATTTTGATGGCTTGGGCTGTGAGTGAAAGATAAGAGGAGGAGCTCAAAAATAAACCTCCACCCCTACTCAGTATTACGCTTCAGTCGGAAACAAATCATCATACTGAAATAAAAATTAGCAGCAACTTCTGGTTCACGCAGACTGTTATATTTTTGAAAGTCAGTTATATTAAAAAAAAGAATAAACAAATTTCAAACAATAGCCCAAATAAAAACAGTTCTTCAGGTTTGTAGATGTTCTGATGGTCAAAATATTAATAATCAAATTGTACAAATTAAGTCAATTTGTATGTGTCTGGTATTAATAGACATAATCAATTGTTTTATGGTACATTAGTTAAGGTTATATTGTAATATTTAATGTGTTTGTCCATTCAGGAGCTAGAAGACGTAAAATAAAAGTCAATGTGTGTTGAAAAGGAAATAAAGAAAATATATGAGGTACAGTAGCTAATGTCACAGGCGTTTTGTTGACCTTAGACTTGAACATTAACAAACAGAAAACCTAATATGTTTCTCCTTAGAGATTTAGCAGCACAACGTTTAATTTTTATCGCTGAAATGTCCTTGGCGCTCCTAATACATTTCCACATTGCCAGTTGAAGGCCCAAAAACTAGCAGCTTTTTGAAGCCCGTCACTGAAATATGGAACATGTTGTGTTGAATAATGATGGTGTTTAAGGCAATCTGGCTGCCGAGTTCATGGTTTGTGCCTGCTGGTTCTCCTGACTCACATATGCAGTACAGTATGTGCAGATGTTCTCCAATGAGTCTTTGCACTTCGTGTCCTTTCCTTGATCTTTTCTACTTGCTCATATGCCTGGATTGACTCTCTGTTTTACCGGCCTGCATTTATATATCAAATGTATTTATCTATTTCCTATTGTCTATACACTGTAAAAAATTGAATGACAAAAAGTCAAGACAACAAATATTTTTCTTGCTTTAACTTAATTTAATAAGTTAATCAGGTTTCAGCACTTTTTTTAAGTTATACAAAGTTTGACTTAATATGTTTAGTCAGTTTGATTGATGTAAGTTGAGATGACTTTAACAGTTAATTTGATTCAACTCAAAAAAAATTTACAGTGTAGTCTTTTTATTCATCTTGTATTTATTTAAATCACCTTACCTTTATAAACTATTGAACTCTTTGACAGACTCTTTAGTTATTAAAACAAGGCACTGCTGGTGAATAGGGTCAAAATATTTATCACTTTTTTTCCTAGTTGAACATATCCCTCTGTGACAATCTTCATAATATATGTAGAAAGACATAAATAAAACTGTTGAAAATGTTTGGTGTACGTATGTGAGACTAAAGTGGAGATTTGTGGATCAATACAAGAGAAAAAAAATCTTTTTGAGAAAGCAACATTTAAAAGCATTTAAAAGTGTTGTAATTAAAGTCTACTGTGTGACAAAATAAACACTTCAAAGTGTATTTTGGATGTCTTGTTTATTTTAGACTGAAAAAAAAAAAACATTTTACAAAATATAAAATCTCAAAATATACCGGTTTATAAAATAAGTGTTTTTGCCTGCAGTGTCTCACCTTAGAAGTTTAATCTATTGTGTCAAATTGAATTCTTTTTAATACTGATAAAACCACTCAATTCTCCACAGGTCTATGGCCTGTGTATGCCTGATACTCATGGGAACAGTAGAGATGATGGGTACGAGCTCAGTCAGACAGTGCAGACGAACTGGCGCTGTTTTTGTCCTGGTGACTCCATGACAGAAGTTGAGAGCTCACCAAGACCTTCGTCTGGGAGAGCAGCCAAAAATGGCCAGAGTGAGATACACTGTCAGCACTAGCTTTCTGCCTTGCTCCCCTAATAAACCCATCCGCTTTAGCTTCACAAGACTGCAGAGTTAAGACTTGAATTAAATAAATTGTTTGATAAATAATTGATCAAAACTTCTCTGATGGGGTGGCACGGTGGCTTAGTGGTTAGCACTGTCACCTCACAGCAAGAAGGTCACTGGTTCGAGTCCAGGCTGGGCCAGTTGGCATTTCTGTGTGGAGTTTGCATGTTCTCTCCGTGTTCGCGTGGGTTTCCTCCGGGTGCTCTGGTTTCCCCAACAGTCCAAAGACATGCGCTATAGGTAAATTGAATAAACTAAATTGGCCGGAGTGTGTGAGTGTATGGGTTGTGGATGGAAGGGCATCTGCTGCGTAAAACATATGATGCAATAGTTAGCGGTTCATTCAGCTGTAGTGAACTCTGAAATAGAGACTTAAGGGGGTGACACACTGGATGCGCCGCTCAGCGATGCGGCGCGTACATGACAGTTGGAAGTATAGCACATTTGCATGTTATTTAAAATGAAACTATTCAGATGGCGCTCTGTGGTGCGGCAGAAATATGAACAGTGTCCTGAGTCGTAGATGGGCGCTGCGGACAGCCGCCGACTTGCGGCGCCGGTGTGCATACCCTAATAGAAATCTACGTTTATAATTCTAAAATGCATGGTGCTGCTTGGCACGGCGCATCGTCAAGCGGCGCATCCGGTGTGCGATCCCATTAAGCTGAAGGAAAATGAATGAATGAGTTTCCCTGATGCGCAAATATATGCGTAAGATCAGAGAATACAGCATATCTTGAAACTGTTTTTTATTTTACAAATATATATATTTTGGTGTAAATCTATGCATTTAGCAGTTCAACAACAAAATGATGTTGCATACCATGCAATTTAGTTATTTGTAACTATTATATATACAGTTGAAGGCTAAATATTTTGCCGCTTTGTGATTTATTTTTTTCCAATATTTCCCACGTTTTAAGTGGAGATATTTTTTTCAACACATTTTTAACAATAGTTTTAATAACTAATTTCTTTTGTCTTTCCCATTATGACAGTACATAATATTTTACTTATTTTGCAAGATACTAGTATCTTGAAGTACACTTTAAAGGGTTAACTAGTCAAGTTAGGGTTATTAGGCAGGTCATTGGACAACAGTGGTTTGTTCTGTTGCCAATCAAGAAAATAATAATCTTAAGGGGTCTAATGTTGATCCTAAAAATAATTATCTAAAAAATGCTTGTGTTGCTAGCCAAACTTCCTCCAGATGAATAAATATAGTTGGAAATACTGTGAAAATGTCCTTGCTCTGTTAAACAATCACTGAAGTAAAATAGTTTTTGCAATTTAAAAAAATCAATACTTGAAATCAGTTTTTTCAAGTAAAATCAATTTTCATAAATCTGCCTGAAGTTCACCAAAATTGCAAAAATTGTACATGATGTTTAGACTCCAAAGCATTTAATATTATTAATAATAAATGATAACACAAAAAAAATATATATATATTATAATATTATGAAGTATTTAAAGTTGTTTAATATTAATTAATGTATTCCTCCAATCTGACCTCGTTGTGTGTGTGTGTGTGCGCGTGCGTGCGTGCGTGCGTGCGTGCGTGCGTGCGTGCGTGTGCGCGCGTGTGTTGGACATAGTATGATCTTCTCTTTGTTGTAAACATATTGGAAAAAAAAAAAAAACATATTTTTCTGTCTGCTTTAAATGACTAGTAATTGGCCTGTGCTGTTTCTCCGATCTTGCTGTTTCTTGCTGTCTCGTCCATGAGTTGTTCAGCATGCCAGTCCTCACAGCTCCGTTCCTCCAGCAACAAACCCCTCAGCGTGTTTGTTTGTCAGAAACACTGAAGTCAGTCAAGGTCAATGCAAGCCTTCACCTCTGTCAAAATCTTCCTCTGTCAATGCATCACAAAACTGCGTCATGAAGTAGGCAAGCAATGCATTTAAACATGAGCCCACTCATCTGCTAAAAGAAACTTTTCTGGGATGGTGGTGAACAGCTTTTCTGTTCTCATTGCAAGATGTGATGAATTATCTTGTCAGGCAGATGAGTAAGATTGGGCATCTGTTTAAGCTCCAGGGCCTCATTTATAAATCGCACGTACAATCAGATCCATGAATTGGAGCCTAGATTAACAGTGAGCAGAAAATGTGAGGGTAGTGAGAGAAGTATGCGTGCAAACATTTTATGTCTGCTGACAGGAAGTTGTTCAAGGTTAAGAGAGTTATTGAATGAATTAATAAATTAAATATGGGCAGTTTGTGATTCATGTGAAACCTTTTTGTGTGGTCACCCATTTATGTTCATTTAAACATATTACTTATTTATATTTATGTGACGTTTTTTTATTCGTAATATTCTGTGTTTGAGTCTCTTGCCTTTTTTGAGTCTCTTTGCTCACAGTTGTGAGATATTATAACTTAACTTAAAGTGCTTGTGAAATTAAAATGTACAATGGTTATATTGCTAGCTCACATTGTTCCACTGAAAGAAAAAAGTTTGTAATCAAATCTGACCATTTGCTTCTGCATGTTGATGTCAGTTTGACCGCTTCAGCCACAATATTCTTAACCATGCCCCTCTTACCATCTTACCATTAGATGCTACAAGGGAATGATGCACAAAAGAAAGCCCCGCCCTGCCCCCTACTCAATATTTTATTTCAGTTTCAGTTCATTTCAACATACTGAAATAAGTTACAGCAACGTCCGGTTCATGCGGTCTTTAGAATGACTGTTTTCTCTTTGAATGCCATTTTAAAATATATTCCTCTAAGAACCTATTCCTAAATTTGTATTTGCAAATGAGGCATTATTTAATTAAATACGCCCTCTTTTGCACACTTGTTTAGGACAAAAATCGGAACATTGGATGAAGTCAGTTTCAAAAGTCAAAGATATTTACATAGAGGTATATTTGGGAATCTCTTTTTTTATTCACTCCATAATTCAGAAATACAGCAAACTGCAAAAGGAAAATTAATTTGTAGAATCGAATTTTGCAAAAACACTTTAGAATGTAGATCTGAATAAAACTCAGAAAAAAAGTATTGTTGTATGTATTGCTGTATGTAAGGGCTGCTGAATTGGAAATTTATGGCTTAGTGACACAAATTGAAAAAGGGTCACAAGAGAATCACAAAGTGTTGAAGTTTTTTAATTATTTATTTATTTATTTTTTAAATGCAAAAAAAGCCCAAAATCTCAATATTGACAGGTGCATAAAAACTGTGTTTTGCCTATAACCATCTGTATACAAACAGACAGAAATCCAAATTTACGTTTCAATTTCTTATTTTATTTTCTTAAGTGGTTATAAGAACATTCAGGAAATTATCGTTCACGTTTTGGGTGCTTGTACACGTGTCTTTATAAATGAGTTCCCTGCTGTATTAAAAACAGGGCCCACGTCCATTTGGAAAATGAGCGTTTTCTTATTCTACCCACACCTTTTCCTTTTTCTGTTAGTGCTATGTTGGCTCGGGCCCTGAAAAAACGCATCTACGGACTTCTTCTATGAACTTCTAAGTTCGTCATGTACTTATAGACAAAATTATACAAAATTTTGTACACAACATCTCACAACTCAGGACTCCTTGTCTAATGGTAAATAACATGGCCTAAATATAACAGTTTTCAATTGCTAGTCACTTTAAAATATTTATGAGCAAAATGTTGTTTTTAAGCATTTTTTTTTACCAGCCATCAAACTGTATGTGCACTATTTTATTACAAATGAGAAGAAATTACATTATTATTATTATTATTATGATTATTATTATTATTATTATTATTATTATATTATTATATATTATATAAGCATTATATATGCAGTATATATAAGCTTTTTATTATTTTTAATTTAAATCATTTATTCAAAATGATCATCATATTATTCAAAATTTCACAACTCAATTTGGAAATATCACTATAATATTGACTATAATAGTAAAGCAAAGTAAATTTTTATTCATACAATAACACTTACTATTGTGGGTTTGTTTTTGTGTTTGTTGTTGTAATCATCACCTTTATATTCATTCATTCATTCATTTTCTTTTCGGCTTAGTCCCTTTATTAATCTGGGGTTGCCACAGCGGAATGAACCGCACATCACCTTTATATAAATGTATATTCAATCATTTAAATTCTTACTATTGAAAACAAAATGAAAAGGTTACAATAATAAAAGTAATAGTTATGGTTGTTCAATGCTTATATTTTGGTGGAAAACTGCAGGGAAACTTTTTTTTTTTTTTATTATTATTTTTTTTTTTATGTTTCTGTTTGACAGCAGTTTTATAAATCGTTCTCTTTGCAAACATGGGAAGATGTGTGGCACATTCTGCATTTCCAAACATTATAAGCCACTCAATCTCAAAGCACTTACAGAGACTAAGTTCATGTCCAGTTGCTCCAAGACACTGAAAACACTGCAATCATGAGCTGCCCATGTAAAAACATCCCAGTGCTTCACATCAGATTACACGTCACAAGGAGCATTCACCTAAAAACATTTTTTACATTTAAAAAAAAAATTCCACCACATTTACTCAAGTGGGCATCACGTTGGCACAGTGGGTAGCACGATCGCCTCACAGCAAGAAGGTCGCTGGTTCGAGCCTCAGCTGGGTCAGTTGGCATTTCAGTGTGGAGTTTGCATGTTCTCCCCATGTTCGCGTGGGTTTCCTCCGGGTGCTCCGGTTTCCCCCACAAGTCCAAAGACATGCGCTATAGGTGAATTGGATAAGCTAAATTGTCCGTAGTTTATGTGTGTGAATGAGTGTGTATGGATGATTCCCAATGATGGGTTGCAGCTGGAAGGGCTTCCGCTGCGTAAAACATATGCTGGATAAGTTGGCGGTTCATTCTGCTGTGGCGACCCCAGATTAATAAAGGGACTAAGCCGAAAAAGAAAATGAATTAATGAATGAATGAATTTACTCAAGTGTTTCAAAACATTTATGAATTTCTTTCTTCTGTTGAACACTTAAGAAGAGATTCTGAAGATTGTTGGTAACCAGCAGCCACTGACATACATAGCAAGGACAAAAAATATTATGGAAGTCAATGGCCATATTGCATGCTTGTACATATGCATTAAAATGAAAAGCACTGTCACCAATTTTTCTCTCATTTGGCATGCGTCGAGTGTTGTTTTAAGCCCTGTTAAATAACAAACCAATCTGCATGTCAAGGGAGTTTTCTGTTGTGTCTGGGAGCTCATGAAGTGGTTAATGGTGTGGCAGATATTGGATCCGGCAAGAAGGCTTAACTTTGATAAGTCTCAAGCCGACATGCTTCCTGAACTTGTCACGCTGCTCCTGTGAGCTTCACACGCGTGCTGTTCATATCTTCTGTGCCATGACAAGACTTCAGATGATGAAAACCCTTAAGCTGTCACCCAAAGGAAGCACACATAACTAAACCAAACCATCAATCAGCTGAAACGGTTTATATCGCATGTCTTCCTCACATGCCTTTCCTCTTGTATGCTGATGGATGTTGTTAAATTCTTTTCTAAATAATATTTATATAATAATATTGTCATAAATTGTGGGAAGCTCTTTGTCTCTCTCTGAATATTTTCCATCAGGAATTTAGTTCACTAAGAAGGAAGTAGTTTCCTCTTTAGATGTTAAGCAAACAAAGCTCAGGGAAAATATCCAGTCCGATTATTTTTTTCTTTTTTTAAAAATTTTTTTTCCTCTTTGATTTTGTTTATGTATGTCTAATGTTTCTGCATAGTTTCTTGTTTTTCATTTTCTTTCCACTTGCTACTGTCTGACTTGTGCATCAGACCTATTATGTTACCTGATATATGACTATAGCGCTATTGTATGGTTATCATAATGATAGTTGCACGAGAAAGTCTAAGAACGTGAAGATTGATGAGAAAGGAAACTGAGATGTATATCTGTGGCTCCAGATCTATTGTAGCACTTAAATAGAGTTTACATTATCATTATGTCAGTGTCTTAGTATATCGTGACAGCTTCATAAATCAAGAATACCTTTGATCTGCCTGTGCTACACGAGACCGAAGTCAACATTTAAAACTCTCACGTCAGTGACAATCTTTACATTATCAAAGATCTTATGTAGGTTGAAGATCTGAAATGATTGTGCACTTTTCAGTGGGTCAAATGACTTGTATTATTTTGGCAGGTGACTATGAATGAAACCACTTAATAATAGTGAAGTGAAGTGAAGTGAAGTGAAGTGTAGTGTGGCCAAGTATGGTGTCCCATACTTGGAATTTGTGCTCTGCATTTAACCCATCCAAGTGCACACACACAGTTAGTGAACACACACATACCGTGAACACACACCCGGAGCAGTGGGCAGCCATGCTGCGGCGCCCGGGGAGCAGTTGGGGGGGAACGGTGCCTTGCTCAAGGGACTCACCTCAGTCGTGGTATTGAGGGTGGTGGAGAGTGCTGGTCATTCACTCCCCCCACCCCCAATTCCCGCTGGTACCGAGTATCGAACCAGTAACCTTCGGATCACGAGTCCAACATTCTAACCACCAGGCCACCAGGCCACGACTGCCCCCTAATAGTTGAACTGACCTAATCTTGTGCGATTAGTGTTGACCGGTGCTTTTAGTCATGCTTACTTCAAGAACATAGTGAAGACAATACGCGATTTGGTTGCAATCCACAATAGTCAGTTGTGACCGATGGGCGAGTCTCAATGTGAGGTCCACAGTCAGCTGACGGGACTCAAACTATATTTTGGAGGCTACGTTTTCATCTTTACTCAGATTATTCTTTAATCCAAAACACTCCATGATCACTTGACAGAGAACAACAATTCAGGCAGTTTTGATCGGTCGTAGTACACCTCCTCACTTAATTAATACACCACATTTAATTTAATTGTTATTATTTTTTTACAGAAATGTAAGCTATTTGTCTGTTCCAATGATTTTATATGGAGGTCACAGGAGTTTTGAAGAAAATGAAACGAGAAAATAAAATAAAACACAGCAAGCATCCCAAAAGTCACATGTGGCATTGTGTGTTGCATTTGCACTGTTATATCTGACTATGTAATAGAGCCTGTAACACAGGGGTGGGCAATTAATTTTTCCAAGGGGCCACATTAGACTCTGGGGCGGTTTTAGAGGTAAGTATTTTAAAGACCAGCATCACAATATTAACTTCATATAAATGCCACGGGGTTGTTTGTTTGATTGCTTCACCTTAGTTAACTTTTATTTATTTATTCCTTCATTCATTCATTCATTCGTTCATTCATTCATTTATTTATATTTTTTTGCACTGAAGTCAGGTCAATGCGTGGTGGATATGTGATGTAATGATCATCACTTAGAGAGCATCTGTATCTGGATTTGTTAAATCGTTAATCTGAGGTAATTAGTCTACCTTTTTTTTATTACTGTGTAATTCCATACAAAGCGTGAAGCTGCCTGGTTGATTCCTGTCACATGACTTGTGGTTCGCTTGCGGCACTCCAAAATGTTTCGATTTTTTCAATTCACGGCACCTGGAAAACGTGAGCGTGACATACCGCATGTGCATCCCTTCCTGTTTGCGCGCTGAACCCGCGCGTCTCGATTTGAAATAACGAAAGTGAGTGCGCAAAAGACGCTATATCTGAAAGTCTTTTGTTGACTCACAATCAGACATACGCATTGTAAGGCCCTGTTTGCGGTTGATTTTAAATTAAATAAATACTTAAGGTAATTTTTTTTACATTTTGGGAGGAAAAAAATTTACATCCGAGGTTCTAACAACCAGATGCATTTAGACCTGCCCAGTTTCAACGGGAATGCAGTCAGTCCACCTCCTGAAGTGGTTTTTGAGTGATCGGATTTGTATCTGTCTCAAAAGCTGTACTGTACACCACATGACAAAATGTAAACAGCCCTTAAATTAATACAGTTCTTGTGGTCATATTTGATTTGATGAAACGATGTGCTTGCAGTATCTTAAAGCAATAGACCTGAAGTGAGAATTCCAACTCACCACATTCCAAAGTAGTATGACATACAATTTTCTCACTTCTTGTACATTTCTTGAATCATCTATATAACATTTGAGATTTGGTTTATTTCTTGAATGCACAAAACAGCACCACACTTTAGATTGTCTGCAAATGCTTGTACCGTGCTCAAATACTTTCAATCTTCTGAAAGTATTGCTGTCATCTTTAAAAATATATATATATTTTTTTAAGTCACTGTGTCACTGTTCACTTAATGTATACTTTGAACAAATAATTTTGAGAATTTCAACTATAATTTCAGAAATATATACATATATAAACTGTATTTTCTTCTGTGAACAACACACACAAAAACATTTGATCAATGTATTTCATAAACAAAATTCAATTCAGCGTTGGTGTCTAAGGGTGACTAAAGTAATGACAAAATTTTAATTTCTTGTTAAACTTTCCTTTTAAGCACTAAAAACACACCTGCTGTTGACAGACAGATAAATCTAACAGCAGAACCAGATAGATACAAAGACTTTTATTTTATTAAGTCTTGCGTAAAAAAACCCAAAAAAACACAAGAATACTTTTGCCATGTACTCTGCAAGGAATTGTGTATCTTTTACTCAAACGGTTCAGAGTATTAGATTATGTAGTCTTGGAGTAAATACGGAAATCTCATCAAATGGTGGTCAGATCCTATGGTGTATTGCATATCTGCGTCTGATGAATAAAGTCATGCAGGAGCTGCTTGGCAGTGTCAGGAGATTCTTTGTGGCTTTTCTGTCCGTAAAGTATGACAAAACAGTCTGAGCTTCAGACTAAATCACATTTGTAGGATTCTGTAGCATATGTTTAGCAATTATCTGTAATACCTTCCAGTCTTATTATGGCTAATAATATTCGAGAGTTTCACCCAAACATTATGTAAGAGTCTTATTTTGAAGGTGAAATAACTATTTGACAAGCTGGTTTTCTCAATTACCAATGTTTGCGTTTGTGGTCGTCTCTTCAGGGAAAGACCTGATAAATGTTGTGATTTGAATTTGAGATTTGGTGTAAGCCATAATGGACATGTTTATGTAAGACATAAATTAAGACACATAAGAAGGGAAGACATTCTTCAGATGTGCTTGTGTGTCTGTTTTTGAGAGTATCATTTGCAGAAAAAGTAAATGGATAGTTCACATAAAATTAAAGACATTTATTCACTCCAGTGTTATTTTGTCTGGTTTAACGTTTATCTGTTTTAAATTTGAGCAGTAGTTAGAATTTACTTTTATATTTTCTGTTTGAATAAATCACAATTATTATTTTTAAGTAAGTCTGTATAATTAATGTGTTTTTTATTTCAGTTTTTAAAGTAATCTAAATGAAAATGAAAAATGTTATAACTAACTTAAAATATGTTATTTATGTATATTTAGTTAGTTACATTTAGTAAGTATAATTAATTAAAATAGCAATAACAACAATTGTCATTAGAATTGTATTATTAATATGTTTAAATTATTTATACTTTATTATTATTTGAAAGTAAAAAATTTATTTATTTAAATTCCAATAATTAACTAAATATCATTACACATAAACGTATACTATTATTATTATTATCATCACATACTTTTTTTGCAGTGTTATCTGAACACTTTAATCTCAATTTATTGTTTATAAACTTGAAACCTAAGCTTTTCTGTACACTCTAAAGACGTTATATAACCCTCAGTGTGTTTTCAAAGTACCAAAGCGTTCTCAAATTGACATTTGGTTTATTGTCGTCCAAACTGAGTATACATTTGTGTATTTTTCATTCACTTTCAAGTGTGACTAAAATTTGTCTGGCCTTCTTTTGCCCTGAATTCCTGAGTCAAAGGAATGTGTTCTGAAACATCACACCACCACATCAGTCTGGGTCGTTTTCATGCTCAGGTTAAAAGCCATAAATAGATGTTCTCAGACCGCACAGAGTGGCTCTTAACTTCCTTGTCCCATCCCAGGAATGAATCTCTGACAAACGCGATCTGTTCTGTGTGCCGGTGGGTGGCCAGTGGAGGTCACTGCCCCGCTGAAGTTCAGGCGGGACCAGTGTGAGTTTCACACCTCAGCCAAACAAGCCTTGCAGGAGATATTATCTTCTCCAAACTACTCTGTGATCTCCCTGTTCATCCACCGAGTCAAAGCATGAGCTGAGAAACGGCTCTCAGGTCAAATGCAACCTTAAACCTAGAGAGATTAACGAAAGTGTGTTGGTTGTAATAGGAGGAAAGGAGGGTTAAAGAAGACTAGTTTGACTGACAAGTGTGCATCTCTATTGATTACACGTATATTTGGCAGCCATTTAACATGAATGAAGCATTTTGGCCAATAAATTAGGGGCTCAATGTTTTAAGTTGCCATTTTTCAGTTGAAAATTGGAATATTTGTATAAAAAAAGTTGTGAATAAAGCACCATTCTCATCCCATGTGTTCAAGAGAATAAAATGGTAATGTTATGGGAAACTGTTGCAAATGATTAATAATAAAAATTAACATTGCTGCAAATCTCTCTTGCTCTTTACCTTTATAATAAATTATGGTAATTTATAAAAATTATTTTGATGCTATTGTCTCAGGCATTTTAGAATAACTTTAAACAACATTTGAATTGTTTGCTCGTTAAGATTATTCCATGGTCTGGTGAAATTCTTAATACTGATTAGCTGGAAGGTGTGCGAAATCAGTTTGCCAGTCAGTTTTGATCAGTTTAAAACAAATGCGCTACCCTCAAACATTTAGTAACGTGCTTCACCTGGGAGCTGACAAATTCGCAAATGTATTCAAAAGTATTAATGAAAAGGTAGCTAACGTGTTACTATGAGCTATTTGATATGCTCATGTCATTTACATGCACACACAATCTCTTTCATGCTTGCTAATTGTTTGTCTGCCTGTGACTGATTTAGAAGTAACATATCATAACTGACTAAAAGTTGGTCATGTATTGCGCAACAAAGAACAAAATTTGTTTTGACTTGTCTATAACTTGGCAAATGGCCATGGAATAAGTGGGATCAGATGAGTATCTCTCACTTAATCTGCTGGTTAGTCCATTTACCCAGTCACATCATCTGCTAAGGCAAAGTCACATGCACTTGTAATTGTACAATAATGACAAAAACCTGTACAATAATGGGTTGGTTTTTTGGATTTCTGAAATAATTACACAATATTTTGTTCAATGTGTATTTGTGTTGATTGTAGTTTAGGCTTGTCATGAATAAATATGACAGTAAACACGCCAAGTAACTAGTAGGCTTCATCATGCAGTGAATACTTGTGTACTGACTATATGTACCTTTTTTTTTTTTTTAGCATTTTGCAAAGTGACTGATATACTCAAAGTCATACGACACATTGTTAAAACAACAACTATGACATTATTGTAGATGATAAATATTGCCCAGTTGCACACTGAGAAATGTATTCAATATATGTATAATATGTCAATATATGTTATATTCTGATCATGTAAAAATATATCTGCTTCAATTGAGTGCAAATGGTTTTTGTGCACTTTTTAAGATTTTATCCACATCTTGGTCTTTCCGTGCATCTTTTTTTATGTGATATCCCAAAATGCGTATAAAAATACATGGATGGAAAGATAGCTATGACGGTGCAAGTAAAAAAAAAAGAAGGAAACATGTCGTTCCACAAATGTTCTTCTGTTTACTGCCTAGATCATTTTTTCATAAGGTACTGATAAATAAAAAGCGCAGATATGACTAACGTGCACCAGACTGAACTTCTATGCATCTGAATAGCTCCTGTCTGCCACAGCTAGTTATGCATAACCAACTATCTTGGTTTGCAGAGGAAGGCATAATGGAGACAGATTAGAAGGATGATGTCGCATTTCTGTTATTCCAGGTTCAATTTGTACACTGATCTGCAGTGCTGGACATGGGTGATGTCTGCAAATGAAGTAATCCAGTTGAGTTTCAATTGGCTTTTCTTTGTGGTGGTTTTGAACACTCTAGAAATTGAGATATTTGCACTCTTAATTAGAAATTGGGGTCAAAAAAATTGAAGGATTTTTTTTCTTTTGTCTTACAGTATACTGTTTTAGAATTTAAAGCACTAATTGTACTGTACTGTATGTGATATGGATAAAAATTCTGACACATAATGAATAGAAAATATCCTTTTCATTTTATGAGGTATCATGAGCCTTTGAGTGATTCAGTGGGATAAGACTGACTCTTAAGATAAGTTAAACAGTCTATTATTCTTGAGGTAAAAGCTCCCTTGAGTGCCTTGCATTAATAAATCATTACATAGAGCACAAAGTGTACAGTTAAGCCTGTTTTTTTGGAAATTACATTTTTGTACTGCCAGTAGCTGCATCTGGTAAGGACATTTTTAGGATAGTTTTTTATTTAAATGGCTGAATGGTATTCTGCATCCTTTGACCATTCTTTCACTTTATCTGTGACATATATATTAATGTGTATACAGAAAATACAATGCATACAAGTATTTCCTAATTCAACACATACTCTTATTCTTCCTAATCCTACCCAATACCTAAACCCAACTACTACCTTAATTACTTTAAATAAGGAACTAATTAGGAGTTTAATGATCTAAAAGTCTTAGTTAATGGTTTTTAATTGCTTAAATTGTACATTTTAATAAAGGTTGACCAAACTGTTATACTAAAGGACAATGGAATATTATTCAGTATCAGTATTATTATTACTAGTTTGAAGTTATTTTCACAAAGGTTATTTGAAACATTAAACTAGACTCTTAAATTAAGCATTTATTCTGTTTCCTGTGTCTAAGTTAACGTATTTTAGTGAACAATTCTCCTAGTGTTCATGCACTTGGTAAAGGCCTCCCAAATGTGCTGATAAAATGACATCTAAACTGCACAATCAGTAAGGTATTCTGATCAGCCGAAGACCTGTTAAACTTATCGTCAACTGTTCATGCATCTATTAGAGTACTGGGTCTCACTTACTGCAGTCGTTTACACGAATGAGCTCAGTGCCATGAGGAAGAGTGATGTCAGTGATTTCTCTGCTAATCAGCAGATATGTGTTCTGGCCTTTAGAAAGTTCCTGCAGATCTGGACCACCAGTCTAGATGATGTAAGGTTTATTTGAACAATTGACCTTTGATAAAACAGGAACCAAGTGTGACTATGACTCTTTGTATGTTTCTGTTTGGGGTGCTTTATGATAGAAGTTATATTAAGTTATATTAAGTTTATAGGGCATATTAATACACTTTGCTGTATGTTGGGTGATATGCACTTGTTGCATGTGTGCAGGTGATGGTACTTTTATTTGTTTTATTGTAGATGAAAACTCCTAAAATTCACTATAATATACAGTACATGTATGTTTTGAGCATTCTGTCTCTTTAAAAATGACGTCCTGTTTTTGATGTACTGTTTTGGGTTCATTTGAATGCTTTTGGTCTTGTTTTGCGTTCATATTTTAGTCAAGTTTGTTTGGAAGCAGACCAAGACAAACATCCTAAATCACATACAAAAAGTACACTCAAATGTGTTTGTGTTGTTGAATTCTTATATTTTGTATTGTACGATTTTTATGTTTAATGTCAGATCGGCCATATTTGGATTCAATACAGTTCGGTAAAAATTTGATAAAACCAGTCAACATTTACCATTATGAGTTTACAGAACAAAAATAAACATGACAAGATATTATTTTAATATGATGAATTTGTGGGCAATTACCCAGCGAACAATTTTAGGTTCCCTAAAGTGGCCATGATGAAGATTCATAATGATTCCCTAAATTTTTAAAGGTTCTTAGAACACTGAAAATGTCCATTTGTTTTAGATATAAATTAAAATATTTTTTTCTTTGTAATAAAGTTATTCAAAATGCTTTCATAACATTTCAGTCTCAAGACATATTAATGTTCTCAGAATGTTATTTAAAACATTATTAGAAAATGCCATCCACATTACATTAATGTTCTACAAACATTGTTCTATCAAAGTTATGTAATCAATAATGCAAAAACATTACAAAAGTTTCTGAGAACCTCTTATAGCTGGGTAACTTCAAACATGGGCAAAGTCCAAAGAGTCCAAAGACATGTGCTATAGGTGAATTGGATAGGCTAAATTGTCCGAGTGTATGGGTGTTTCCCAGTGATGTATTGCAGCTGGAACGGCATCCGCTGTGTAAAACGTATGCTGGATAAGTTGGCGGTTCATTCCGCTGTGGTGACCCCTGATTAATAAAGGGACTAAGCTGAAAATAAAATAAATGAATGAATGAACTTCAAACATGCACTAAAAACCACTAGATTACAATTTAGGAATATAAAAGGCTCCAAAAAGTGAGTTTAGTTTATTAGACTTTGTATCATCTGTGTGTATGTACCATTTGCTCTGATATTTTATGTATGCATTTTTTTGGACCAGATTGGAGTACTTCAGAAAGTGAATTGTTGACAAGATTGCTGTGAACTGCAGAGCTTGTGCAAATATCC
>CAIGQV010018299.1:4506571-4529820 GCA_903798115.1 Danio jaintianensis | reverse complement strand
TTTCACCTGAAAATGAAAATTCTGGCATCAATCAATCAATCAATGAAACAAACAATCAATCAATCAATCACTCAAATATCTATTACAGACTTTAAAAAAAACAAATTTCTATTAGGTCCAAATAAAATAAATAAATAAAACATATAATCCATTTTATTTTTTGCAGGAAATAACAATTTAACAATAAATGAAAATGTCAATTTTTTGTTATAATATGTTGTTTAAAACACATTTATAACATTTGAGTCTTATGACATGAATGTTTTCAGAAGGTTACCCAAAATTATGTAATAATAACAATAAATAACAGAGATTTTGAGCCCTAACCCCATAGTCTTTCATCACTGAACTTACATCCCTGTAACTGTACATAAAACTTCATCTGCTGCTCTCCCTACTGTGTCTTCCATGCTTGACTATGGACGGTGGTTGGCACGTACCCCTCATTCATTAATGCTGTCTCCATTTTCACTTTCCATCCCCTGCTGCCTCACTTCCAGTAACTCTACACATACATTTTATTGGGAGGAGATTTATCCACCAAGATCCTGCCCTTCCAGTGCATTCCTGTGAAACTGTATGCTCAATAAAAGCATCACCTTATGACTCTTGTGAATGATTCGCTGGTTGGCATTATTATGTGAAAGTTTAGATATAGCATGAGGATAGTAAAATTGAAGTTGCCTCAATAAACTGTGATTATTTCCAAAAAATGTTTAGGCATATAGGAAAATATGTGATATGTATTTGTTTAAAAGAAGAAATGATTAGCTGTGATTATATTGATGTATTGAAGGGTGTATTTTCTGGAAGACTTTTTAAGGCAACTTTTTTTTAAAGCAACAATATTTTTAAAAATATTAATAAAAATATATTAAAGTATATATTACATTTATATATAATATGTTAAAAAATAATCCTTTTATCTTATTTTAATTCTTTAATACTAATATTTTTGTAGCCGAATTCTTTATTAAGGGAGTAAACCAGCCAAAGTAATCGATATTCCCAGGGAATTTATTGCACAGCCATTTTTCAAAATGGAAAAAAGGTTATGAGTTGCAATGTTCAAAATATTGCTGGATAAATCTTTCGATGACATAATTTGACTGAAAACCATAGTAAATGGCCTCATGCTGAACTGCTGGAGAAATTATATGCAGAATTATAGATACGCTGTCCTTTTGTGACAAGCCACCGCATACACAAGTTACCAAGCCCTCTAAAACAGCAGGTTTAAAAAATCCACAGGGAATAAATAAAACTTCTAAATCGTATTATTATCACCACAGTCCCAGAGATGGTCATTATTCAAATTTGACTGGTCACTGACTTCACCCAAACCAAAAGACTTTTTCAGACCCAAAAAGCCACACGGTTTAGTTGATGATGAGGTACCAGATTTCTTAATTCATAAAACTGTGTTTTAACGTAACATTGAATATCCCACCAGACCTTAACGTCATAAGTCTGAGTGTGGTATTGCATTTTCAGTTTAAGAGTGTATTAATATCTTGTTTGAAAAAGTTTATAGCTCTCGGTTTCGTTTCCAACGTGACAGAAGCTGACTTTCTTTAAGAAACCCGATTCCAGTTGTTTTGCGGTAGGAGCATGACATCAGTATTTTCAGCCAAGCGTGACATAGGAAGTTCTGTGTTGCTTCATTTCTTCAGTAAAAATCACAGCCACTGGTATGTGGCACATAAAGAGGCACATTATATTCCACCTTCAGCTGCAGTATATCCTTCCACTGACCCACCCTTCCTCAGGACCCGGTCAAGCTGTGTTCACTGTCAAACTGGTCAAACCACCTTGAGGGATAGTTTTCTTCTCTACGAAATTAGCAAATAGTCAAGTAGAATCATGGCTGTTGTGTTCTAAAAACCTTTAAAAGAAATGATAGATAATCATCTCATGATAATAATTAATAATAATATCAGTCTTAAAATAGAGAGTGCTAAATAACAGTCCAATAGCACTGGGGGTTTGACTGTTAAAACCCTCTAAGGACATTTTTTCAGTGGAATTGCCATTGGCCAATAAATCCTTTTGTTGTAAAAGATTTTTTTTTTAAACACTGTAAAAAAATAACCGTTATACTCAGATATTCAGATATCTAACTAGGCTAGTATTGATACAATTTGATATAAACAGAATTTGTGATGATATAGTCTTTACACATAGGCACAGAATACACATCGAGTCAGCAGTCTGCGTTGTGTGTACAAACAAAGTTTTTCGGTCAAATGCAGTCAACATTAGGCAGAAAGAAACGCAGTTGGCTTTTACATTTATTCATTTAGCAGACACTTTTATTCAAAGCTGTTTATAAATGAGGATAATAGAAGCACTTAAAACCACCAGAAATGCGACATAGTTCATTTTACTTTGTAATATATTTTAATTTTAATTTATTTTTTCAAAAACAAACTGATTTTGCCACTACAAGTTTACTCTTTAATGTCAGCTTAGAGTATCTGTGCTTTTAGTGGAGGGAATTTTCCAACAAATCTTTTACCCTGGTAGCTGACAACAAGTGACTTTTGAGTCCTTTAGTAATTCAAACACAGATTCATTCAGCAACCAAAACAAGTCTTTGTAAAAGAATCGCTGAATAAATCACTTGTCTGATTTGTACAGAAACATTGGCTGCATTGCATTCTGAGACTCCTTCCCTATGCCTAAATTCAAATCCCTCCAGGATGAGCATTTTGAAGGAATGAAGGGTGTAGGGAACCAAAAAAATTTACTTGGTTTGCACTTGGCATCATTATGCATCATGAAATAAACCTGTGTAAAAAATAATATTGAAGTGTAGATTCCAAGGTGACTTTAAACCTTTAGTATGATAACCAGGATTGTTCTTACTCCAGAATGTTCTTCAAAGGTGGATTTATCTCAGTTTCTGTGAATGAGCCACTGAATTGTTAACTTAAATGACTGATTCAAAAACACTCATTCATTCATTGCTTGTAAATTTAATTACTTAATGTACTTATTTAATTTGGAACTATGGTTGATGGTTATTATCTACAAAGTAAATATATTTTATTGAGCTACAAAGTGAATAATTTAAAGTTTTTTTTTAATTCATTTTAGGGAAATCTAATTTGTGAATTTTGAAGTTGCTGTTGCTGTTGTTGTTTTTTTTACAACAATTAATGAATGTTGTGTATTTTATGCTTCTGTTTAGGTGTTTTTGTCTTCACACCTGTGTGCTGTATAAGTAAGGATTCAGGAATCAACAGAGCACGTATGTGGATTCTTTCTCTTATATTCCGCTGCATTATGACAGTTAAATCCTCAGTTCTTATTTGTCCAATTTTCCTCAAGATGTTGTTCTACATATGATAAAGCTTATCCATTTTTCCCTGAGGCTGTAATTACAGTCACTAGTGAAATGATGATTGAGTGAATTGATTCCACATGTTGAATCAAATCTTCCTCGTCCTCTCCAAGCACAAATCACATTTTGTTCTTGCCTATTTACAATTAGTTTTTCATATTTGCACCCCTTTTTATCATGAGCCACAATAGCAATAGAACAGAAATCAAAAGTTCAGGCTTAATTCCAGTCTTTGTAATTTCTAAAAGAATCCACAAAACATTTTTTTTTATATATCATTGGAAACCATCTTTCTGATGTCATACCAGAAGACTGCTGATATGTGTCTGTGTTCTGTTAGACAGGACTTGGAATCACATTGTGTTCGCACAGCGAGTCCCATTGTGTCAGTCACATGTTCGCAGTCAATGTACAATGAAAAATGCTGCATGTAAGGCAGTGGTTTATGGGAAAATAAAAAGAACACTCCAATTTTTTTTGGAAATAGGCTCATTTTACTGGCAGGAGCACTGTTAGCTGATAGCTTAGCATAAATCATTGAATCGTATTAGACCACTAGCATCTCATTTAACAAATTCAACGTGTAGACTTCAGAATTTTTTGTTTAATGCACGTTTAAGCATTATGTCTTATCACTCTGCTCTTACTGGGATTTTTTTGAAGTTAAAGACTAGCAACACTTTATTAAACATCGTCTGTTTATGCAGAGGGTGATATTAATTCCTGAGAATTAATTACAGACACAGAGCACTGAGAACTAAGCTTCTTAATATTCATGATCATTCCAAATATGGTCAATAAGGACCTTCTGATTCTAGGGGTATTTTATGGAGTAATAAATGAGCCTGTAAAACCATTTCTGGTGAATTTTTTAACCTAAGCCACGTGCCTACTAGAAGTCAGAGAACAATTTAACTTATTAAATCAATGCAGTATATGGCACCTTTAACTTTCTTAATATGTATTTGTTCAAATAAATACAAAATGGATGAGCATAGAACTTATCTTTCAAAATGGAATGATTTATTTGCAGTATAGCTTGGAAATATATTTGAGAGAAATGCATTTTTGGAGGGCCACAGAGAGCAGATTTGAGACTATAGCATTCAGTGACGGTACAGATGTTTACTTTGTTTCTGCAGAATGAAAGCTGTCAGTGGGCAGTCTGCACGTGAATGCAGTGCTCATCTCTTCTGAGCACAGACTGGTTTTTTAGTTAAGAGACCAGACGCATACGTTCATAACTCCAGGAAATTCTGAAAAGCTGGCTTTAAAATGGAGAGTTCACCCCAAAATGGAAATTTGGTCATCGTTTAATTATTTTAGACTTGTATTACTTTCTATCTTTGAAAATAGAAAGAGATGTTTTACAGAATGTCTAAGCTGCTTTTCCTTTTGAGGTTACATCTCACAATTTTATCTCATGATTCTTTTACATCTTGCAACTTTAAGTTTATATCTCATAGTTTTTACTATATATTTGCAGTTGAAGTCCATACTTCACAACTTCCAGACTTTTGCAATAATTTTGAAATTTAGCTTTTAGTTCTGAGAAGAAACTATAAATATAATTTTTCAGTTGCACAAAAAGTCACAGTTATCTTTAAATAAATGTAAAAATCGTTTTTTCTGACTTTATATCAGAACTAAAATTTATAAAAAAATATACATGTAAGAGGCTATTTTTACCATATTTCAAAATGTATGTTGTATATTTTATATATGTGAAATCCAAATATTAAGTTGTATGTCATATATGTCATTTTCATATATTTATACATATATCAGATTTCTGTATGGGTGACCATGACAATACTAATACTGAACGTAACCATGACTGACAATACTTCTTCTGTGCATTAAAACTTACCCATAAAATCCACTTTGTTATAAGCTTGAGGTTTAGAAAAATATATGATATAATGCTGTAAGTATTGTGGCTCTGTATTTTTCCCATCACGTGAGGTAGATTTTTTTCTACACGTGTCTCTAAGAGTGTTTTTCCTCCTTTGAGAGTTTCTATGACTTCAGTCATTATTGTATATTATGGTCTTCCCTCAAAAATGAAGGGAGACGATGATGTTGTTGGAAAAGCTCCACAGAAGTTCAAAAAAGGGTACAAGTTGCATCTTATTTGCAAAGTCTCATTCATACCAAACAGCAGTTTTCATTTCACTATTAAATTGACCTGTGATTTCCCTGATATCATAGCACACACACAGTCTTTATCCTGTGTGTATAGTAATTTTGTGAGGTGATGTTTTCTTTTTTAACCTGGATATTAGTAATGAAGAGCAGCTGATTAGTAATGACATATATTCTTAATACGTAAATCTTAAAATGTCTTGGACATACTCATAAAGATATATATTGTAAATTAGAACCGTTTTTGGACCAGATTGTTCTTAAACCTTTTGTCAAAACATCAGCTAGATTTGCCATCACAGTGGATCTGATCCATCTACAACCACGCTACTTCTAGATATTTACATTTTGGTGAATTGCGAAGTTTTTTTTTTGCTAGATATGCATATAAACTTATTTAAACAAACCTCAAGTGAGGCCCCCAAATCATCATCCGAACCTCCTTTAACCCACCTGGCAATGTCCAGACGGAAATGGTATCTTACATAATGCCAGAATATTGCAGTTCATGTGTTTTAGTCCAAGAGCTCTAACATTGGGCCAGTGTTGCTGGCCAGATTATGGTGCTGCCAAGCTCCTCATCAATATTCAGGACAGGATCTCCTATGGTGGTTTAACAGCCATGTTGCCAGGTCCATTTAAAGGGTTACCACACATTCATAATTTTGTATTTTTATAATTTACTTGCTACTGGTCTGTAGTGCTGTAAGGACTTGTTGGCTTTGAGGTATATATTTTTCTCTCAACTCTAAAACTTAGAGATATTTTGTGTTTATATATGGTTATATTGTCCTGTGTCCATTTTATCTATATATCATACAGTATTTCTTTCCTGAACCGAAGACCCAAGAAGCCAAGTATAGTATATTGTAATATACAATCTGCAATGTGTATTGTAGTATATTTATTTGGCACAGTGGTGAAATCTTGACTACTATGACTGAAAAAGCAGATTTCAGTAAAGAGTGAATAATGTTGCAGTATGACTAAGTAATATGTGTGTGTTTGATTGTTAATTTTGTGTTATTTCTCAAATAAACTAGAAAAAAAAACATTATAATAAAAATTATTATTATTAGTAGTAGTAGTAGTAGTCGTTGTCGTCAGACAAAATTATTTAAATTCATTCATTTTCCTTCCGCTTAGTCCCTTTATTCATCAGGGGTCGCCATAAAAAAAATATTCAGCAGTTCAAAAATATGATCAGTTGCTGTGAAGGATCAAACACTGAAGAACTCTAAAATCTCTAAGAAAACTCCAAAGGCACTACAGTATGTTTTGTTTACTCCTTTTTTGGTCACACGCTGCGTTTATAGGAAACATATGCCCTTTTTCACTTTCCTGTTCATTTTTCCTCATGAACTGCTCTTGTGTTTTCAATCCACGAGGAGTGATTGGCCCAATAGACAGAGTTTCCTATGTGCCGTGATCAGCCAAACACAGGCGCTCTGTGGCCATGTGTTTATCTGCAGCTCTCAGTGCATTTCCACTGACACACGGCTCGCGTCTCCGCAGGTGCGCATCTGTGCACCAAACGCATAAAGAAGTGACTGTCAGGATACTTACACCAGCTTCCCCGCAAAATCCTCCCTGCCTTTTCATCATTAAAGTCGGCTGATGAAAAAATAAGCCATGAGGACTTCTAGGTTTACGAATTTTATGAAGCACCTTTCATACACTGGGGCCCTCCTTCTTCTCTAATGTAACACTTCAGTGTCTGTCCGCACCGCTGGTTTCTCTACACTGGCCCTCTTTACCTGAAGCCTGGGTCTCGTCTTCAGAGCCATCCATCTGAACTTTGTCACATCCGTCTATATTTATCAATCTTCATTGGCAAGCTTCCCTCTTTCAAAAATGTTTTTTTGAAAATGTGCTAATTTTACAAGTCCAGTAGAGGTAAACAAGTGATTTTAACAATTTTTGAATCCATTCAGCAAATCTCCAGGTTTGGAGGGAGCACTTTTAGCTTAGCTTAGCATAAATAATTGAATTGGATTAGACCGTTAGCATTTTTTTAAGTTTTGGTCATTTTTCATTTATAGCTTGACTCTTCTGTTGTTACATTGTGTACTAAGACTAACAAAAAAAATAAAAAGTAGCTATTTTCTAGGTCAATATGTCTTGTGTAATAATCAAAGGACATATATGGCTGCAGCAGGCAATGATATTATACAATGCTGTTACCTAGCTGGTCTATTTTCAGGGGCTGCATGACATCATTGCACCTGCTGCGGTCATGGTATGGCAGTAAAGTTTCTTAAAAAAAAACTGTCAGAGCAACAAAAGGTTTTTGTGGTTGGCCAAACTGAGCCAGGATTTCCAGGGCAAGAATCTTGTCAACATTCATGTTTGTTTTTATGATTTCGAGTCAAGTAAGTGAAATATTATGCTAAAATCATAATTAATACTGCTCATATGTATATTTTACCTCCTGTTAAATTCAGTTTGTCAAAATATCGGACTCTTTAGTTTCCTGCTTACTCTATAGGTCTCTCTTTATGTGATTTATCAGCTTCCACAATTTACTTTTCATGGTTTAGATAGCATGAGTAGACAGAACAATATATTCAGTGGTACATTGACTGTGCTTCCATGATGTTGTTTACATCCTAGTATTGTCAATATGGCTGTGTATGCAGATGACCAAATCTTTATGTAAACGCAAACCCTCTATAAGAGGCACTAAATGAGTGATAGTAAGTTTGATGGTGAGTTGATATCATGGGTGAGTGTTGTGTCTTTCTGGTCATAATAATTATTTAATGACTCTAATTTTGTAAAGACCATGGCATAATACTTTTTTGCTCATGGAAAAATACTTTTTTTAACATGGAAGTCATGAGTAAATTTTACTTGTCAGTTTTAGCTATATGACAACCGGCCCTGGTGGTTCTAGTGTTAAACGTAAGCAAAACCCAGTGCTTTCCACAGAGAATGCACTTCCATAGCCCATGCCAGAATTAGTTTTCTTCAAACATGGAAGTTTAACTAAAGCGGTGTGGAAATATTTACATGTCCGCTGTCTAATACCTTCCGTGGGCATTCCTGAACCTCCTCTTTGCTACAGAATGAGACCTTTGTATAGTCGCAGTTGGGCACCATCTTCACACAGCAGCCGCTGAAAGTACGTTGGATGACTTTCGTTGGTGTGGCCTGCGTTAGGTCTGTAAACACTGGCAACTTAATTTCAGTGTCACACTGGTTTGTGGTTGCAAAGTTTTTAGTCTTTTGGTTTGTGTAGAATTTGGATTGTTTTTTTGGATAGTGTAGTATAAAGTTAAGGGACTGAGAGCCATTAAAGGGATAGTGCACCCAAAAATGAAAATGTACTCACCATTTAGAATTCAAGCAAAATAAATATGGAAGATAAAAATAGTGGCAATAATAAACTAACCTACAGTTAAAATTAATATATAGTTATATTGTCTTCTGTTATTGCACCACAAACATAATGTTTACTTTAATATAGTCCAAATAAAGTGTCTACTTTAAAATATAGAATAACTTGTGTGAAAATTGCCAAAAATGGGTGAAAAAAAAACAAACATTTCTTTGCATGTACAGATAAGCGCTAGCTGTTATATTAAAAGGTCTAAGTCTTACTGTTTTTCTTAAATACTAATAAATGAAAAACTTAAATCTTTATACTTTGCCACTATACTTTAAACCACAATGTTGTACCAATTTGTCCACAACACATTTTACAAAATTAAAAATATGTCCTCAGTAAGTGAAGAAGTGTTGCGTTTCACAACACAACAGCATGTACATAAATACATCTGTTATGATGCAACATTATTTAGTTATTATTTGACATTTTATTTGCACAATATTCATTAAAAACATTAGACCATACATTTAATATGCTTTCAAAATATATACAATGCATTTTGTACATTTTATTGGATATAAACTCCACTTATGCACCATAGTTTAGTTTAGAAATAGTTGTTGATTTATAGCTGTCGACTGAATTCGAGCGTTTTAAACTTATGACCATTTTACAGGAAATACCCGAAAGCCCATCGCTGACAGACAGCTTTATTTTCACTGAAAGTTTATAATGTCACTGAAAGGCACAGTGAAATAATGCTATACTGAAGCCCTCGGAGCTACTGTGAGTGTTACATAACTCTAGTACTAAAGCAGGTGGGACTATGAAATAACAATAAATCTCTGAGAACGAACCTGGAAAGATCTCTGCTTCATTGTTCTTACTATAAAGGACTGACCTAAAAAAAAGCATGTCAGACTTTCAAAAAGAGCTCTGGATATTCATGGTGGCAGACTGAAGATTCTGTACTGCCAGGGGCCACTAGATTGTTGGATGATATCAATATCAACCGCCTGAACCTCAGGCTTGGGTCAAATGCATCCCAAACATGATGCTTAAAATCTAAAAATGCAATTAAATTGATAGAGGTTGTTCTTTTCAAAACAGAGGAATTAGCTAGTCGTTCGTCTTGCTTGTGCTATGTAATATTTCAGTGAATAAAAACACACTTATTCCAGGAAAGAGTACCCTGTTTTTTTTCGATGTCTGAGTCTGATTGAAAGTGTTTACGTGACCCTTGTGGCTACTTCAGTGATTATAAGCTGGATTTTGGTCCATTTGATGTTGTTTCCCAGTGCATGCTTGATCCATTACAAACAAATATTTTTGTCACAGTCTTTTCATTGTGCAGAGAATCTTTTTTTTAAACTCCTGTTTGAGCCGTCGGTGCTCCATTTGCTTCTACGGGGCTGCACTTTGTGTGCCTTCTCTATTTTAAACTGAAATATGTGTATTTTTATATGTCCTCCACAAATGTACTTAAATAGCATTGAAATGTAACCTTTTGCACTTTCACGTTTCCAATTGAACCTATTTTGGCCGTACATCTCCTCCTTGGGCTCTGACATGTTATGTTCACAGTGTATGTGGGCATTTATATGCGTACGTTTGCATGTGTGTAGGTGTGTGTGCTCTCCCTCATTCCCCTGAACCTATTGGCCCTCCGAATAAAGGTATCTTTATGATAGCCTTAGGTCTAAAGTCATGCAAAGGGGGCCAGCAGTTGCAGCTGTGTTCCTTTGCTTGGCCGACATTTTTCAGACCCTCTCACACCGCAGACAGCCCAGTTATGCAAACACATCTATCGAAAGACTCCTGCCACTGTGGAAAAACAGGTTCCTCTAAAATGTTATCTCTTCTAAAAAATATCAGGTTAGGGAAAGAAGTGAAGTCTGAAGCTTTAGAACCAGCTTAATAAATAAGTGAGCTTTTTTACTGTATAAAAACTAAACTGTGACCAGTGTAGTTCAGTATCAGAGCAAATGACTCTAATGGGATGATTCTTTTGGGTGAATTAGAAACATTAAGTGTGACCAGTGTAGTCAGATGTCTGAGCAAATGACTCTTATGAGTTGATTGTTTTCAATTAATCAAACACATACTGTGTGGAGGAAACAGTGTAGTCTAAATACTGAAGGAAGGACTCAAGTGAAATGATTGTTTTTAGTGAACCTTTCTTGATTCTTTTAGTAAAGTAGTGTGTAGTAGGTGGTTTATTCCAATGTGGTGACGCCTGATAAAGATGGGAAAAGTGAGTGAGTGAGTGAAAGTCATTCTAGAATGAATGACTCTTTTTAGATAAATGCTTCTTTTAGTGAATCAAACATGCAGTGGATCTAGTGTAGTTTGATTCCTGAAAGAATGACTCGTATGAGTTCTTTTTTTAATATAAACTGCAACTGTAACACTCTCAACATGTTTGTTTAGTGTTGTTCTTAGATAAATAGTTAAGCATTGTCATTTTCCTAAATGTTCAACTTTTCTGTCCTACTGCAATATGCAGTCCAAGCCTCAAAGAAGTTTTATTTTTGGTTGTACTATTCATTTAATGCCAAAAGACACACAGGAACACAGACATTTCTGGTTGAAGCCAAACATAGTTAAAGGGCTACAGACAGAGGGCTGTGGTTAGGATTTATTCTGGTGATTGGCGTGGGAAATTGGTCGAGGAGTTTTGGTTTTAGATTAGTATCCTGATTTCAGTCAGAATCTTTAATATTTGTTCATTCTTCAGTGACAGCAGTACCACAGATGGTTTGTTTTCACAGCACTGGCCCGACAATCCTGAGAGGCAGCGAGCGTCGTGCTACGGACCAATATACAGAGAAGTCTTCTCATCTAATTGGAGACAACAACAAGTGAGGAATGTTTCTCCAGGTTTTGAAGTCTTTCTTCAAAAGCTCACGGGATCTGAAGGGGGAATGTGGAGCATCACTTCAGGACTGCAGTAATCTGGCCTCATGGGCCAGAGGGGAAAACATTCCTGAAATGTTTCCCAGTGACAATGATAATGACCCTAAGATTGAAAGTGGTGTTCAGGTACACACTGTTCAGAGACTCCCTGATATCCTCATATAAACCTGCATGAAATGGCCAAGGAAAATCCCTTGGATGTCCATAAACAATGACCCCTGTTTCGATGGTTTGTTCTGCCAGGAAAGGGGGTTCAACACAGGCTCATTGGAAATATGTTCTTCAGCCTACATTTTTGTGCACCCGCAACTTCAACATACGTTTGCCTGAAAAAAATGAACACTCTAGGGCAGCATGACACCTACATCTTTTGATCCTTTTCAAACTAATGATATTTACAGGGAGATATTATCAATGAATAAATTATTATTTCTTTGCACAACACCAAATAAATACATCAAAACAGCTTAACAATATCTGTGATTTATAATCAAATATGTTTACCTCACCTCTCTATCTCCATATGGACAACTTTTATGGTTTTCATAGTAAGATTGCTTGGTGGTTCACTTTGTTCGGTGCTGTAGTTGAGGTGCAAAAAGCTGTTTCAAGCTAGAAGAGATAAAAGTTATAAAAGCAATATAAAATCAAGGTGAATTTTTCTTTTATGTTTGCTTTTAAAAAACACAATTTATTGGCGTTAGGGAAGGGTTTAGATCAGTGGTTTGCTTGGCGATCTGTACGACCAAAGTTGGCTGTGGCACATATTTCCAATGAGCCTGGACTGAAAGGATTTGTGTGTACAATTGAAATCTTTCAAGATTGTAGCACTGCACAAAAGCTCAAGAGCCTGAAGAGTTTACATCCTACAGATCAGAATCTAACATGTAAAAAACAGATATCAGATATGTCTTTTTGGGGGGCTTACCAAGGATTTCTATGGCTTGTATGGCTTGTAAGACATTGCTATCGTTTTGTGCATTTCAGCCTTCTTTGCACTTTCTCAGGCTTTGAATTGTGCTACAAAGAGATTGTTTCTCAAATAACTATTTCTACCTGCATGTTTTATTATTTGAAAAAACATCTAAAGAGATTTAAAATCCCAGGCTTAAGCTGAACACGCAAGCGTTGCATTCCAGCAAAGGCGGACGGTCCCAAACGAATTCATTTCAACACCTGATCTTGCTCTGTTGAAACAGCTTGGACCCTCATATCACACATACTTACAGTTTTACTCCCGGTCTAGGCCTGTGGGTGCCTTTTTAATCTATGACCTTGTCATAGACCTCATGTAAGATTGTTGACTCGCTCTCTTCCCTTTTCTTCAGGCGTTCAGACGAGTCTCCTTGCAAATGTCAGGTCATGTATCCCTCAGCTGCTCTGTGGGCAAGACAAGTAGATCCCTGTTGACACATGCAGTATTCAATTGATTCAAGCTGACAGTCTAATGTGCTGGATTAATGTGTTCACTGGGATAAAAGTATGGACAGATTGATGGATGGGTGGGTGGGTGCATGATGGCAGGAGTGTATAAAAGTTCTTCTTGCATGCCTTTTTAGGTCATTTTGAAATATTTTAATAGTGTTTTTTGTTGATACCTTGGTTGGTAACATATACAAATATATATGGCACTAAAACTGCCACGTCTTAATGAGTCATTCAGTGAATAATTCATTTAAACAATTAATTAAAAACGAGCTGGCTCATTTGCAATCAAAGAAAATGTCATTATGAATGATTCAATGAAACAGTCATTGTATAATTTTCACAAACAATTAGTTAAACAGCATATTCATTCAGGAGCAAAAATGTCTTTGGAAGTATTTTCATTGACTGAAAGAAAACTTGCATTAATGTGTCGACTTGAATTACAGTATCATTCTAACTTCATTCTTTTATGCGTCATGCTGTGTTTTTGGTTGTTTCTTTGACACTCTTACATCATTACAACTGCAATTACAATATTATTATTGCATATTATAAATTTCACACATAAGTCAGTGCCATATAACAACCAACTGAGCAATTTAATGGGATTTACTATCATTCATCTACTCTCCGTTATGTTATACTGTAGATATATATGAAACATTCTTTTTTCAACTGAACACAAACATAGATCTTACAAAAATAAATCCTCTCCGTGAGTCCATGGTTTAAATGGAAGTGGATAGTAACTGGAAAGCTGATGCCATACAAAATAAACATGATGGTAACCTATATAAACCCTTTTAATGAATAAATGTCTTGTCTGAAGTGAAACAACAGACATGTGGGAGAAAAGTAATTATTTAAACTACTGTATTTATAATTATTTCCAGCAAACTGTCAAATTCAAGTTCAAGTCTGATAGAAATGTCAGTACATTGTAAAGTGTGACACACTTATGGTTTATAGATTGAAAAGTAAAAAAACAACTGTAAAATATTAGTATTATACATGATTTTATAAAACTTTTATAACTTTTAACTGGCATAATCATTGTTATATTTATTATATTATTATTCTCCACACATAAACCTTACAGACAACTTTCAGCATTTTACTAATGAAGTGGTCTCACATTTAAATTTAGCCATTTTTGTTAGAACATTTGGTCTACACAATGCATGTTAACAAGTACAGACTCTCATTGTTTCACTTTAGGAGACATTATTACTAATAAAGTTCTTCACTAACATTAATTCATTTACTTGGTCTCACAGAATGATCATTTTGCATGGTTTTTGAAGTGGTAAATATGGGTTAATATCCACTTGGATTATAACTCACTAAAATGTATTATTGTTATTTCTTTAATTCCCATTTGTGTTCCACAGAAGAAAACATACATCATATACATCATGGATGATATAAGAGTTAGGGGTAGTATTCCTTTACTTTAAGTTTAAGCTAAAATCTAAAATTCTAATTAAACAGTTACATTTTAAAGTCAAAATCATAGTACAAAGGACTAATTTGGCTTTTACATATATGTATATTTGTTATTTCATAACACTTTATATAGGCAGTTTACTTCAGGAACATTAAGGTGTAACATACTGTATTTATACTGAGTATACAGAGTTTTTCTTTCAACAGATTTCTCAAGAGGATTTGTCAGGAGCTTTACTCATGGCCAAGGCTTCTCTCAGCGGTGACGTCTGACCCTAACGTTCACCGATGCAACTTTTTGCGAAGGTGGCAGGATTCTGTCTTTGATTTCACTCTCCCCTGCAGTCAGCGAGAGCTTCGTGTCTGGTCTCAGGTCAGTGAGTGGATGGAAACAAGACTCCCCTTTGTGCCTGGCTGCAGCTTTGAACAGTCTCAGACTCCTGCAGACAGTGCCAGAGCAGAGGAGGTGCCAGTCACCCTGACCCGTCTGGCTGATGAAAGCAATGACCACATGCCAAGCGGGACTTCCAAACATCGTATTAATGGAAAACGCTGGCTCTTGAACGCTGTAGGGCAGTCCTGAAAAGCAGGCGCTTAAAAACGGCATAAACCAGAACTACAAAACGCAACATAAAAATGGATTTATGAGACTGAGCAAATGTTAACAAGCCATTTGGGTTATTATGAATATTTATATAAAATTTTAATTGAAATAAAAATGTAGTCAGCTCTAAATGATGATATGATCTTTCCGTAGACCTCACTGTTGGAGGTTTTCCTTGATAATCTGGAGCAGGGAGGACACACGGTTGCTTTACTCCCTTAGTAAGAACTGGCTGCAGTTCAGCATCCCACACACAAGGAAACAGCATCAAAGACTTCAACTTACATTGAAAGAACTGAGGTAAGTGCACTGTAATCCTCAACGTAGAATCACTGACTGCAGAATAATGGGCCATTAAACATACTCCCTCTATTAAAACAGGAATTTGCGATCTTGAAGAATTAGACATCAAAATTCTTAAAATTCCAAAAGGAGGGAGAATTTGGAAGCTTGTTTTCACCTCAGAATACATAAATAAAAGACTTTATATCTCTTCAAGAGTTCACACTTAGTTGATGATTATAAAGCGTGTTTGGCATGCAGTCCCGGGAGAGAGCCCTGAGCTCATAAGATCCTCGAGCCCGGGGCTCCCTCCCATTTGCAGGGTGAGAGGGGAGTTTGAGCTCAGGTAGGTCTCGAGAACTCCCCTACTTGTTTATGGCGAATGACAGATTAGGGATTGCTACGAGAGATATACTGCTGATTAAGAACTCATCTACGGTGCTGATTTGGTTTGGTCAATGTACCTATGTAGCATGTCTTTGGCCTATGGGAGGAAACCGGAAGGCCCGGAGGAAACCCACGCAAGCACGGGGAGAACATGTAAACTCCACACAGAAATGTCAACTGGCCAGATAAAGACTTGAACCAGTGACATTCTGGCTGTGAGGCAACAGTGCTAACCACTGGCCGCAGTGCCGCCCTGTCAAGGAAATGGGGAGGAGTAGGGGTGGAAGGGGGGATTCTTCAAGACGGAAGATGGCTAAGGTAAGACGCTCTGGTTATTTATAGTGAATTAGAAATCATCTGATTGGTGAATCATGCATTAGCTAATGTGGGACCAGCCCCAGTCAATCATAAGCATGTGATCCTCTCGAAATTAGTTTATAAATAAACTTCACATAGGGTTTCACTAAATATCTTTTAATTCTTCATATTGACAGTGTGTTTTCTAAACACTTCATTTCTTGCAGTTGTGACTTCATATTTCACAATGACTTTGATTCTTGTAATTGTGCCTTTATATCTATGTCACAAATTTATATCTCTCAGTAGCTACAGTTCCCCTGTAGCTCATGGTTCACGATTGTTTCATGTTCATTTACACTTTTGGATTGCATTCTGGTATCTTGATCTCTCCTCCAACAACGTTTGATGCTGAAAAGTATATTCCCATTTTTAATTAATAAAAAATATAGTATATTGTCTGTGTATATTGTCTGGGTCATGTAAACTATTAATTGATTTGTCAATTTTCAACTTCAAAAGTTGTCAGAGCAGAGATCAAGGTTACATAAATCAAATTTGAAAGTTTAAATGAATAGAAAACACTGCTGAATCATGAGTCATATTATAATGTATGTTTATGCAGATGGTCGTATATTGCATACATTTTTATGATGAAAAGACATTTTATGATGAAAAGACACTTCCTTGTGCCAAAAATGAAATGTCAGTTAAACGTTCAGATTTTGTTCAGTGCTTCATTTACAAATAATTTATTTGATATTCAAAATTTTTGAAATCTTTTTTGTAAAATTTTCTTCCGTGTTCTTGACCTGTGAATAAAATAGTCATTCAAATAATCAATAATATCTGACATGCAGTCTCCCATAAATGTTTTGTTAGTTTTTTGTGTTTTTTATATATTTATTTAGCTAAAATAGTGTTTATAATTACTTATTTAAAAATAAGTTTGGTTCATCCGACTACATTTGCAGTCCCGGTACATATATGACAGCCTCCATGTCATCTGAAACTTCTCAAAATGCTTCACAGTCATTGCCAATACTTGATCAAAAAGTCTGACAATCTGAATCATAGATTGTAATAATGTGGTCCCGATCTATAAACAGTGAGAATGTGACATTAAGAATGCATCATTAAAGCCTAACCGATTAAGAAATTGTACAGTAATTATGCATGATTGCATTTCATCAGCTTCAAAGTTCAGAGCAGTCAGCTCGTTTTTTTTTTTGACCTCTCCCTGCACAGAGAACAGTTACATAATCAGCTGCCGCTGGCCTTTTCAATATACCACTTTGTCCTGCCATGGTTATGACTTCCATTGTGGGAATCTACTAATACATAGAGCTTATATGTGTTTTTTAATAACCTGAGATGATGTTGAGCAGCGAATGCTTTCACAGATTTCTCCTGTTGGATGTCAATAACTCCCATTCGGTGGCTCAATGAGGTGTTAATGCCGCAGTTGGTCTGATTGGACTGGAGAACTTTATATGTCAAATGCTGTAGTAACACCTTTAAAAAGACCAAACCCCGTCATGGGGAGAGGACACTGTTAATACAAAGAATTGCCTTGTTGTTGGCCCAACATTTTATTATTTCTTGCTGCTTATAAATACTTTACGTTCCTGCTGTGTTGATGGGATATACTTGAAAGCACTGGTTTCCTTCTCATGCAGTCCCAACGGTTTCCTGTGCTAGCTTTCAGTACATAAGTGGGTGTGTGAGCAAGTACATCAGTTTAATTTTCTTCATTTTTTTATTTACTTGCACTCTTGTTGTTCAAACCTGAGAGAAGCCTTGGTCCATCAAGCAAATGATAAGGTTTAATAATCATTCTAATTACTGCAAGTAAATGAAAGTCCACATCACAACTATAAGGATTATTTTCCAGCAAATCCATCCTGCTATAAAGAGCTGAAAAATTTAAAGTGGTGGGCTTCATAACTGCATGCACACCTATAATAAATAAAATATGGTGTGAATGCTATTATCATTCATGGTACTGTTTTAATTGTATTAATCATTCTATTTAAATGAGAATAGAGAAGTGCACACCACAACAATAACAACTACAACACAAAGGGGAAAAATATTAGAATCTGTTATTTTGTTAGCTGTTATTAGCCGATTAGTCCTCCCATCTTTAAAGGGGTCTTATAATGTTTATTTTAAAAACATAATAGAAGTAAATCCAAACTCAATACACACAGTTTCGCATAGTATTCGTGTGGGGGAAGAAAATAAAGTATCGGTATATTAGTTCAGTGAAGCACACAATTTGAATTTGCCATATTATGATGTTATTATGACATGACATTCAAAGCTGTGAATACAATGGATGTGTTGGAGAAACAATGGACGGAGTTCAGGAACAGTGCTCTCTAATGTAGAGGAAAAACTGGACTTTTATTTATTTTTTTTGCTTCGCATATCTTTAACATGCTCGGACAGCAATATTACACTCAAAATGAAGTTAAATGTGTTGTAAGCTTAAAGGACATCTTTAAAGAGCACACACTATTAAAGTAACAAAACTGCAGAACGCTATTGTAATAATCAGGACAGTATCATACTTTATGTAAAAATGTGCCTTAAAACTACAGAATATTGCGATGTAAGGGAATAGTGCTTATCTGCACTCCAATCAGGTAGTGCATTAATTTTAGACCTTGTGAGACACTTACCCAAGTATAGAAATGTTGTATCCTAGTGTGACATTTTCACAGGTCATGCTCTGAGTATTTGTTTTTGTACCAGCTGTCATTCCTCACAGATTAATTACGTTGTTTACGATGTCCTGAATCACCAAGACACTGAATTTTATTTAATTTAATTTAATAAAATATACATTTATTTTATTTATTTATTTATTTGGGTCTTTTTAGATCCATTCAAAAACCCACACAATGCTGTATATTACGGGGGAGGGGGATTGTCATTGATTTTTGTTGTTATTCTGTGCTGTTTATATGTACTAGCATTTATTTAATTAATTAATTATTTTTAAAAGATGTGCCAACATCAAGACCACTATCCTCTGTTGAGTCTCATTCACTGTAGTGCCCTTTGAAAGCTGTGGCTGAGAGAAACCACAAGCTAATTCTCTTATTATATAACTGTGAGCTGAATAGATGCACACTTTTTAATTCATCCTGCTGCTTTATGCGCCTGGTGATCCTCTTATTTAGTAAGTCAAACACATTTCCATGCTCCTCAATCAAAAGAGTGAGATTCATTTGAAGCCGAAGTTCAAAAGTTTCCACCACAGAGTGGAATCAGATGCTTCTCTGAGCAAAACACTTCAGGTGGGGGACGCTCTGCCGTGCTGTTTCCAAAAGCTAAGAAGCAAAGAGTCATCTAAGATGCTGAGGGTGGTTTTGAATGTGGCTAACAACATTGGCAAAAGGGCAGGAGCCTAAACTAACAAGTCTTGCCCTGTGCTCAGCTACAGAAATCAAACACCGGCTAAAATAACATCATCTAACAGTGCAAAATCAGACACTGCGTTTAAGCACCTTGGGGCCCTCAGTTCTCAAATTCACTCATCAAGGTCGATTGACCCACCCAGCCGGCAAGTGAGAACGATATGTTTAGATGATAATTTAATAGTGTAAGAGGTCAGTGGTGTATCTGTAGACCTATGTCATGCAGAAAGAAAATGAAAAGGAAATATACAACGACACAAGATGGGCCCCATGGCATATCTGCTGGACAGGAATAAAATGTCTAAGTTCAGAGTTATTTTTTGAACACAGAGGCCAACAGAGAGGTATTGTACAGTGAATTCTGGCCAGTCTAAGCAAAAGCCTAAATAAATTATGAGCCCAAACCCTGTTGCTTCTTACATTGCTTCTTATCAAACATGAAAAAGGCAATGCAGAACAATATGATACTCTGTTGTGATGGTATTAAATCAATATTTCTTAATAAAAGAAGATAACATGATGCTCATTTTTGGTCTATTTAGTCATGTGATTTAGTCAATTGAGGGAAAGAAGAAAAAGCCCGTGTAGGAACATGTATAAAATAAGTAAGAAGTAATAAGATCTAGGGAATCAGCGCTAATCCTCCATTTATGTGCTTCTATTATTTGGCCAAATGGTAAATCTAGTGCTTTCAATCTAAGTGATGAATCCAATCCAATCCTTCTTCTGTAAAACAGTCCCCTGACCATGACCCCATATGAGGTATTCCACTGTTTCCCTCACAATGAACCCTGCATTTTTTCCCAATACAGTCATCTACTATCTTCTTAGTCCATCTTAGAGGATGTCTCTATCTAGTTCTTCAAACACAGGCTTCTTGGAAATATGTGCTTCAGCCTACATTTTGTCATTTTTATTTACGGTTTTTTTTGAAGGGGGAAATGAATTCTACAGGGCAGTATAACGCCAACATCTTTTGTTTATTTTCACACTAATAATATTTACGGGGAAATATTTTTAGATGAATAAAGTATTATTTGTTGCAGTCTTTTGCACAACACCAAATAAATACCTAAAAACAGCTTAACTATGTGTATGATTTGTAATCAAACAGGTTTGCCTCACATCTCTCTCCATATGGGAAACTTTTCTGGTGTGGACATTTTGCTCAGTAGCTCACTCTGTACGGTGTTGTACTTGTGATTCAGAGCTCTCAGGTTTGAGTCACAATTCTACAAAACAGATGACAGCCATTTGATTTTATAAACACTACTGGTTGAGTGGTTTGCTGATCTAATGGATCTGTATGACAAGCCTTACCTTCTTGTGGACATGTACAAAACAGTGTATCTGAAACAAATAATGTATTAAGTAATGTATTTCAGATTCTCAAAAATGTAGACCGTGCCCTCTAGTGGATTTGTCATTTGAAACGTGCAACAAAATGTACCTGGAACAAGATATTTTACCTTGCGCAAATATGTAGTATGAGGCACGTATTTCCAATGAGCCTGGGCTGAGTTCTTGAATGTCTGAGTTCTAGAATGTCAGTTCAATCCATAAAGGTTTATCACACAATATTCCCCTCTCAGGTATGGAGTGGTCTCTATAGAGTCTTACACTTTCCCAGTTGGGATGTCATTAGGAAGACATAAGTTTAGTTCGACCAAGTTTGGACTACCCTTTTGAATGAGACTGTATGCCACATCTGTGTGCTGGAAGGACTGCACTCTCTTGTGCTACCCCAACTCATGCAGTTGTAGGTGTCCCATGTTATTTAGAGACCCCTAGTGTTAGTTTGACACAACGGCAAAAGGGACTGACAGAACCGGATCCACCATGCATAACACGTATTTGCAACACATAGCGGCTTTCTTGCGAAATGTGATGCGATGGACAAGTAGTTGTCCAGTAAACGTCTATAGAATGCAACTGTCACTCCCAGGGGTGCCGTAACATTTCTGATCAGAGAGGGGGACAGACACGATTTCTACATAGGGGACTGACAACTGTATACTGCTGCTGTGTGATCAGACACTATTCTTCAAATAGATTTGTGCAGTAGTCATCCTGTTTACTTCACATTCTGTTTACCTCCACAGCTGGAGGGATGGTTTTTAAAATGAGAATTCATGTGAAGAAGCCACAGGAATACTTTGTAGTGCAGTTCCCCATCACTGTGGCACATAGACAATGTAGACAAAGAGGATGAGCGCATGGATTGATGGGATTCCAGAGCAGCACTTGAAAGGTCTGCAAAGTCTGCGAGCGATGTGTTTCCTTTTTACCAAAGCCAACTCATTAAGACAGACAGAGCTTCCACGAAGAGCAAGTTTATGGAAGACTGTTTGCTCCTCAATACAGTACAGTCTCCTTGATCCCTACTTTATCAAACAACACACATTAGTGGCATCTCGGGGGAGTTTTCCAGCTGCTGAGAATCCTGGCATGGTGGACGATAAGCAAGATCTAAACATTGTGGATTTGCCATGTGGATCTTTCCTACAGTCCCTGGAATCCCTTTTGATGACACTGTTGTTTCTGCACAAGCATTTGAGTTGAGGTGTTTATATTTTCCAAGATGACCTCTTTGTTTTCTCTCCATGTACATTCTTTGTCACACCCTCACTATTAGAGAGAGTTCAGATTCAGTTTCATCACTCAAAGGTATCCGGTTGGAAACAGCATGTTTGTTTGTTACTGTAGCCTCTCATTTTTGTTGTATGTTTGTTCTCTGATGTTGTCACAGATATCTCTGCCATCTCCTAGACATGAAATATGTGTGTGAAGATGAGTCATAGAGGAGAGGAGAGCATGAGACTGATTCCTGAAAGACCCCAGTGACAGACGAGTCTCCGCATTGATCCTGTGGGCCATCTGTACACTCGCCGGTGACTTACACCTCCAGCTTCTCCACAATGGACAGCCAGGAATTTTGGCCAGAAGAGAAATGGTCGTGCCCAACTGAGCCTAGTTTCTCTTGAGGTTTGTTTCCTTCACTTTCGTTAACTGGTGAAGTTTTGTTTCTCGCCACTGGCTTGCTTGGTTTTGGGACTTGTGGAGCCGCACATCGATGGATTTGCTCTTCAGTGTTTGGACTTTCAGCAGCGAAAATTAAACCACACTGAAATGAACTAAAATAGAATTAAACGTTCAATTTACTAGAACTTTTATGTTAAGCTGCTTTGACACAATCTACATTGTAAAAGCGCTATAGAAATAAAGATTAATTGAATTGAATTAAAAAAGAGGATAAATGAGATTCCAGCAGAACATTCCAATACAGTGCCTACGAGATTACACTGTAAAAAGCGATAAGTTACTTCACTTTAAACAGTGAGCAAACCCGTTTCCCTGAAAGTGGCAAACTGTCTTTGCTTATAAAAGTGAGCAAACCCATTGTAACTTGAAACTTCAGTTGACTTAACTTATTTTTTTTTATAATTATGCACTTAATAATTTGAAGGCAATGGGTTTACTAACTTTTTAAAGTAAAGTCAACTAATCACTTTTTGCAGTCCCACAATAATTGCACTAGAAGTATCCACTAAAAACTAATAAGTTGTTTACCCTTTATTCGTTCCATTAAAATAAAGATGCTATGAAGATGATGGTAGAGATTTTTATTTTGCATATACT
>CAIGQV010018299.1:4486432-4506171 GCA_903798115.1 Danio jaintianensis | reverse complement strand
GACCCCAGATTAATAAAGGGACTAAGCCGAAAAGAAAATGAATGAATGAATATTGTATGTTTAGACGTTTATTGTGTTGTCATAGAAAAGCATAATTCCAAGTTTGAAGATGCCAACAGCTCAGAGTAGAACATCACATGTTGTCATCTCAAAATTATAGTAATTACGACATGCTGTAATCGCAGCAACTGATAAATACAAAACACATAGAACAGTATCTCTTTATTACTACACACTTACAGGCTGTGATGCTATGGAGAAGCAATTACCATATCTGTACTAAATTCATAAATCATAAGAATCATGTTCGCCAGATTTTCACACATGTTCTGCCACTTTTTGCAGCGTTCTGACGTACAGAAGCTCATTCTACACTTTCCACGTTAGATGTTTGCAACTCCACAGGGATTTGTAGCCATGCTGAACTGTTCTGGGAAACAAAAATGCCTTTGAGGTTTAGGCTATTAGCACGTAGCATGCAGCAATTGTTCCCATCACTGTATCAGACTGAGCTGCGTTTGTTCTGAGTTGTGTTTGTGTTTACAGTAGGTCTACTTGACAGTTGTTCCATGCAATTAAAGGCTTGAATAGCTGATATAAATTCCAACCTCCTTACAATGTATTACAGTTAAGTAATGAAACACTAACCCTATTCTCCCTATTTTTCCCTTCAAAACATAGATGTAAACCTTCACAGACTCTATATGAACATGATCAAGTCTGGCTAGGTTTTTTTTTTTTTTTGCTATGTTTGATTTACTAAATTATTGCACATTAGCACATACTCATTGTACATTACTCACGTTGCACATACTCATTGTAATTAGTTCAAAATTCATACAAAATACCATGCTTGTTCTGTTACTGTATATTATCATTCTGTTGGTATATACATATATATATATTTGTATTTATATATATATATCTATTCATTCATTTATTTTATTTTCGGGTTAGTTTCTTTATTGCCTCAACAGAATGAACCGGCAACTTATCCAGCATATGTTTTACGCAGATGCCCTTCCAGCCGCAACCCGTCACCGGGAAACACCCATACACTCTCATTCACACACATACACTACAGACAATTTAGCTTACCCAATTCACTTATAGCACTCGACCCGCCTCTTCACCCTTCACCCTCGTGTATTCTGCCCACATACAGCAACAAGCTGAGGACACTCTACAGTTTGACAAATATTACTGCTGTTGGACAGCATTAAGTACTTTTGAGGCTTTTTTAGTCGACAATGTAGTTGTTTATATTGCAACTATGCAGTTTATTTATAAGGATAGTGCCTATTTTAAAATATTTATAATTTCTGAGAGGCAGCGTGTCGGCGGCCATTAGCCTGTCTTTGAGCAAAGACGGTTGACGTTGTCTATCCAGAAGATGGCGACAGGATAATAAGCCCTTAGAAGATTAAAACAGCGTAATTTCTAGCTACAGCTGATCAAATCATTATTAAACTGGTAAGTGATATTCTAAGTCGATCTCTCCCTTTTGTATGTTGTAGTGCTGTATTTATACCATATAATTGTAGTGTATTAAGTGTGAGATGGGACTTGCATATCAGTAATGTGTGTTGTGTTGGCTGAAAGAAAGAAGAAATGCCCGCATGTGTTTAGCGTTTTTCCTTATCGCAAACACGAGGAATCTGGTAGTGCTTTTTTCGGGGTTAATTATTGTGATATCCCGATTGCAACAGAGAAATACTGTAGACTGTAATAGACTAATACTGTAAGGAGATATCTCTGTAGACGGATGGCATTTCATTTCTAATCTTAAAATGTCAGCAAAATCACCTGTTTTGTCTTCACTTTAGACATTACGATAAAGAATCATTCAAACACTACCTCTAAAGTGACGTTGGTGAATCAGTAATGGCTTCTGCTGTTCTGACGTCAGCTGCAGATGTGAATGAATGGCGGTAGAAAGTAGTTCCTAATACAAAAGGGTTTTTAGACTCTCCGTGTTTGATTTTCTTTTTTATATACACGATTGTGCCGTCGAACTGTTGTATAAACGCAATATCACACGAGTAGCAGTGCGATATGGCTGTATATCAGCACTGGTGGGACACTAAGGCACGCCTCCCACCAGTGCTGATATACAACCATATTGCACTGCTACTCGTGTGATATTGCTCATATATAGATAGATAGATATCTTTGAAAGTTTGCAGCTGTTATGGAGTCCCAAATGAAAATTGAAAAATGAAAAAATTAATTGTTTGGAAATAACAATGCGAGTCAGCACTGAAGAGTCAAGTTGTAAACATTTTTCTCTTTGAAGACCAGGCATTCTGTTTAATATTCTATTTTAAATGAGGGCAATCATTTCAACATCACCAGAAATGCAGTAATTTGCAGATGCGTTTACAACTCTGTTAGTTAAGCAGTGTTTTAGTTTAGTTTTTTCATAAAAACAGACAAACTAGCAGGACAACAGCTAGATAAAGAATAAGTAGTGAATGCTATTGTTGGAGAATTAGTGGTGTTAAAGAAACAGATTTCTTGAAAATGGCAAGAGACTCAAATGTTCGTGTAGAGTTAGAGTTAGTCATTCCACCAGGATGGAGCATTAAAGATGAAAGTCCTTGCGATTGATTTTGATTTTGATGTCTTGCTGGACAAATTAACCTAAAACAGTGGATTCAGGTGAAGGGGTGCAGAATCGGTGGTTGTTTTGTAAGCAAATGACAGCTCCTTGAATTTGATACGAACGGCCAGCCAGTGCGGATTGACAAATAAAGGCATGACATGCAGAAAATATATATCATATCATATCGAGCAGAAAATATCTCAGACATGCTGATATCCAGGCAGCAATCGTCAGATCATCCAGCTGGAATGAGAGGTGCAGTTGGGTGTTGTCAGCATAGCAATGGTAAGAACAGACCCAAGTGATAGGTAAATGGAGAAGTGGTCCAAGAAGAGAGCCCTGAGGTACCCCAGTAGCAAGATGGTGTGGCTCAGACATTTCACCCCTCCAAGATACCCTGAATGTAAATATTCATTAATTAACAGTTTCCGTTTTTAGTGATTGACAAGTTTTTTCAGTTTATTTATGGTTTTGAATTGCATTATGGGACCTTGATCTCTCCTGTCCACTTTTGTTGTTGAAAATTGAACTCTACAGTTTAACAAAGTGACTTTTATTGACATAATAATAATGTATAAGAAATACTATCTAGAGAAATAAGTCTGTAAAATAATAGAAAACATACTGGCAGTTCATTCCAAGTTTTTTTTTTACCGTAATATACAATACCAGCTCAGATAATATATCACTTTAAACTCTTAAAAATGTTAATAAAACACTTTTTAACGTTAAAGGTTGTTGGAAGAAAGATCAAGGTCCCATATTGCAATTCAAAGCATAAATAAATGGGGGGAAATAACAAATAAAAACATGAATCACCAAATACAGAAAATACAGATTACCAAATACATAAACTGCAAATTTATGGATATTTTTTTACGGTGTAGGTAAGATCTAAACCACAGGAGTGTGGCTCCTGAGGCCAAATGAAATTTGGTGATTAACTTAACTGTGTCAAAGCAGCAGACGAATCCAGCAAGATGAAGATTGAGGATCCAAATCAGCTAATCCCAGGGCTTCCTCAACTAAGAGCACATTCTAGTGTTTTTTTTATTTTTTTTATGAAAGGCAGGAGGGATATCGTCTGTAATTTTCTGTTGGCTTCTTAAGCAGTGGAGTTATCTGAGTCGCATGGTCTTTACACCAGGTCTGAACTATTTTATAATTCTCTGACAAATTACTGTATCAATTCAGCAGGACGCTCATTTGAGATGCATTAATTTTTGGCACTTGTAATGGGACCATCTCCACTATTTGACCCTGAGGCATCCACTGTCTGATCTAGCACATCCCAAGACTTTCAAAGTGGTTCAAGTCAATTGGTGGTCAAATCATATATGAAAATAAAGCCTTATTTCATAATTTGAGCCTGTTAAATCTTTGCATACATGATACATCTTCTAACATGGTTGTTTAATAAATAACAAATTACTCACTTTACTGTACTGGTTATAAATAAAAAAATGTATGTATTGCTATTAGTATATATACATTAGGTATACAGTTATACAAAAACAGGTATTCAAAAAACCTATAGCTGGATGAAAGACTCAGAATGGAAGCTCTCTAGCTCGTGTCACTGAGCATGTGCAGATCCAAGTTTACGTTTGTGTGTAATCACAATGTGACCAGCCAACAGCTTCCACTTTGGCTCTATGAGCATGTGTGGGAGTTTAGTGTTAGTCAATATTTGTCCCAGCGTGTGAATTACGTGCGTCGCTGTGTTTACATTGCCTCAAACATTTACAAGCAGCCTCAAACATTCTGTCGTTACAATATTTTCCCATGCGCCTGTCTGTCTATCCGCCTTGATCACATTAACCTCAATGACAGACATAAAGTAAAATGGCTTGATTGTGCTGCTAAATCGAATCATCTGTCAAAGCTAATTTGAAGTGGTTTATGTAAATTTGCCACTGATGAGAAATTAATGATCTTCCAACATATCTCGTAGCATATTTGGACTAAAAGCTGAGGAAACATACTCTGTTAGTCTATGAACTGAGGCAAATTATTCCTTTTTAATGCAGCAGATTTTGTTTTGTTTTTCAGGGTAGCTGAAAAGTGTGTTCTAATGTGGCGTTACACGTGATCACTTAAGAAGAACCTTCTCTCCTCTCGTGGTTTATCAAACAAAGCAGAGTTGGGAAAATCTCTGATTTAAACAGCACCAGCAGTGACTATCCATCTTTAATGACTGTTGGTCAATGTCTCACTTTGGGCTTCAATGTGTGTGGAAATTCTAAAAGCAAGTGACCATTTGTGCATAAAAACAAAGTGGATACATTTAAAGGCCAGTTCACTTTCATCAACAAACGTCAAACAATAGTAAAACATTGTTGAGTTTTGTCAGATCATTGTGTAAGCGTTGTCAGCATCTCTTGCTGCTGGTTGCTGTTTGTTTTCACCAATTGAACATGTTGTTGGGTCCTGGAATATCTGAGAAGTGATGTACTGTAATCGGGTGATTGGTTTGCGTTGTTTTGTGTCTGCTGGTGCAAAACAGAGCAAAATGGTTAATACTTTATTTGATGGTTAGCTGGGTTTTCATCATACAGTGTTAATGTGCATTTTGAAGCATTGCATGAGAACGGGTGATGTGAGTGATTGATGGAAATGGCAAATTTCAAACAAAATGTTTTTGCACTCGCTTGAAGCGGTTTTGCACTTGTGTGAAAAGGGGTTATTGCAAATAATGGGAGATACAAATGCATTTGTTGAATAAACTGATGTAGCGAACAATACACTAATGTTCGTAACTCTATTATGCTTGCCTTTTGTATCATTGGGCTCTATGCAATCAGTTGCTCTAACAATTAATGGAAACACACCTAATATTAATTTGGGATTTATTCTTTTTTGAGAACTTTTGAGAGTTTTGCTTCATGTTTGAATGAAACCCAGCTATTGACTGTAACTTTACAACTACATGTCAACTAGCAGTAGGCATTAGCAGACTATTTGCTAAATAATTTCTAAAGCTTTATTTTGATGATCCCATGAAGCAGTCTATTTATTTCGCAAGAACATGTGAACTTACTTTGCTAATTCTTTACCAATACTTTAATAAAGTATGTATAGGGTATGTAGTTGCAAATAACTGAAATAACCAAAACTGTTTAAATACCAACGTTCTTTAGAAATGTCTTCTTCTAAGTTCAACAAAGGAAAAATGTCAGACAGATTTGGAACAACAACCGTAAACCATGACATATTTGGAATTTTCTGACAAACTATAATTTTAATTTACTTTAAATTTAAAGTACTTTCATAATTGTGATGAAAAGTGTCAAAGTTCCTGCTTGAAATGTTTGCATTACCCAGACAGGCCTTTTGTCTAGTAGGCATATGAGAACAATCACCAAAAAAATACTGTGGACCTCATCTATTGGAAGTTCTGAACTTCAAGGCTTCATCTCACTCTGTCACTTTGCTTTCCATGTGAAATATGACAGTGATGTCATGCACAGCCAGCCAAACAGTGACTCAGTGCCTGGATCCCCATGAAAAAGGCAGAACAGATGAACTGGGGTAGAATCTCGATTCTTAGCGTGTGGCCTCAGGGCTTGTTGACAATTTGGTGGCCCTTTATGAATCTGTTGTGGATTTATTGGTTTGAATGTGTCTGAAATTCTGAAAGTGCTCCCAGAGTGATTCTGGTATCACTCAGACTATACAGCTGGATCAGTGTGCGGGCGTCATGACTCCCAAAACCATGTGGCAAAGCTTTTATGACTTTAAAACAGGCCTACACTGAATGGTGGTACATTCGGAATGTTAGTTTTAATTTTAATGTTAAATTAAATATTACTGATTTATAAGGGGCGACACGGTGGCTCAGTAGTTAGCACTGTCACCTCACAGCAAGAAGGTTACTGGTTCAAGTCTCAGCTGGGTCATTTGGCATTTCTGTGTGGAGTTTGCATGTCTTCCCTGTGTTCGCGTGGGTTTCCTCCGGGTGCTCCAGTTTCCCCCACAGTCCAAAGACATGCGGTAGAGGTGAATTGAATAAACTAAATTGGCCGTAGTGTATGGGTGTTTCCCAGTACTGGGTTGCAGCTGGAAGGGCCTCCACTGCGTAAAACATATGCTGGATAAGTTGGCGGTTCATTCTGCTGTGGCGACCACTTATGAATAAAGGGACTAAGCCGAAGGAAAATGAATGATTGAATGACTTATAAGGGGAAGCTCTGTAGGCGAAAACCTTGTTTATTCATGCACCTATTGATTTAAGATTGATTTTGGCCTTTTAGGCTATTCGTAAAGTGTTTTTCTTCACAGTCTAATAGAAAGAAAACATCCAAAATAGACTTTTAGGTGTTTCTTTTATCAAATGTTATCGATTTGTGCCTGCAGATTTCAATTATGATACATTTTGAAGGCCGTTTTCTCAGAATGATTTTTTTCTGGCTGTACTGAGCCATAAATCTTTACTTCACTTAAAAAAACCAATCTTTACATTTTTATTGACATTTTGAAGGTTTTTGTTGAGGAATATGTTCATTAATAATTTGCTTTGTTGCAACAACAATTTATGCTACAAAAAAAAAGCATCATTTTAAAAATTATGGAGTGGTAAAAAGACATACCTAAAATCCCCTCCGTAAAAACTTTTGACTCTAATTTGTAAAAACAATTTGTGGCTGATGTATGCTAATGAGTGCATATTTAATTAATTAATTCATTCATTCATTCATTCATTTTCTTTTCGGCTTAGTCCCTTTATTAATCTGGGGTCGCCACAGTGGAATGAACCGCCAACTTATCCAGCATATGTTTTACGCAGCGGATGCACTTCCAGCTGCAACCCACCACTGGGAAACACCCATACACTCCATACACCTCCATTCACACATACACTACGGACAATTTAGCTTACTCAATTCACCTATACCACATGCCTTTGTACTGTGGGGGAATTCAGAGCACCCGGAGGAAACCCACGCGAACACATTGAGAACATGCAAACTCCACACAGAAATGCCAACTGACCCAGCAGAGGCTCGAACCAACGACCTTCTTGCTGTGATTCTTTCTTGCGCTACCCACTGCACCCCTGTGCCACCTGCATACTTAATTAACCCAGTTTATATATTAAAAAAATACATTTTAGATAATGTTTAACACAATAAAATGTTTGCAATTCAATAAACATGACAATAAATATTAGTTAAAACATTTTTTACCCTATTCACCTCCAGTTTTCCTGTATAGCTGAATAGACAGAGCATGGCACTAACAATACTGAGGTTTAATTCAGGGAACACGCTTGACTTTTTAAATGTAAATTCAATGAGCATGCTTTAAGTAAAAGTGTCTGCCAAATGTGAAAATGTAAAGACTTTGAGCATCTTGGCTCATCTGATATCACACTCCTAAGGCCTTGCTGCGTCACGAGTCAAAGGGTGGACCACGAAAAGCCAAATGGAAACTATTTTCTCCCAGTTTGTGGTAAATGTAATTTGTTGTGAAAAGCACACTCGGTCAATCATATGAAAATGTGCGGCTGTTTGATGTCAGGATCCTCTGAGGAACTTTGGCACGGTCAGTAAGTAACCCATCTTGTGAAAATCTACAGTACATTATCGATTCAACACACCAGGGAAACCGTACATAAAGCAGAACAGCCTGTGTAATGCACATGAAAATATGCATGTGATTCAAAACACTGGCATATGTGGCCAGACTCCAGTTTTTTGGTTGCTCAAAAAGATGAATGCAAAGAAGGCATCTTTTGTGTATATTGTTTTCCACAAAGTAGAGTGTCAGGGAAAGTTCATCCAAAAATGTCAATGTCAAAAATGAAAAGGACAGGAAAAAAAGAGATTAAACTTGAAAAATAAAAATAAAATGATCAGTATGATGTGAGTGCTACATATCTTAAATGTTTCTATGCAAAATACCATCATTCTTTATCCTGTCATTTAGTAATAAAAAATAATATTTATTGCTTTGATGTTAAGGACCTTAACAAATACTATGTTTTATTATGAATAAAGACCACAACTAATGTTAATAGCACAAATAAATATGAAGTACCGCAGTCAAAATTACTTGCAGAAATAATGGCACACTACAATGCTTTTCTTACTTAGAGTTTTTGACTTGTTTCTAGTCCAAATATCAAATTCTTAAGTCAAGAACCGTTTTCTGGACAAGCAAAAGTATTGTCTTGTTTAAGGAAATAATATGCTAAAATTAAGTGAGTTTTTCCTTAAAAACAAGCTAAATAATCTGCTAATAGGGAAAGCTAAATAATCTTGTTTTGCCTTTTGAAATAAGATTATTTTGCTTACCCCATTGGCAGATTATTTGGCTTGTTTTAAGCAAAAAAAAGTCAGTTTTTCCTTGTATAGAAAATGCTTCTTGATTAAAGAATTCAAAACTCTAAGAAAAGCATTGTAGTGTGCCATTATTTTGGCACTCACTTAATTTTGACATTCATTCATTCATTTTTCTTCGGCTAAGTCCCTTTATTCATAAGGGGTCTCCACAGCGGAATGAACCGCCAACTTATCCAGCATATGTTTTACAAAGCGGATGCCCTTCCAGCTGCAACCCAGTACTGGGAAACATCCATACACACTCATTCACACACATACACTACAGCCAATTTATAGTTTATTCAATTCACCTATAGCGCATGTCATTGGACTGTGGGGGAGCACCCGGAGGAAACCCACGCGAACACAGGGAGAACATGCAAACTCCACACAGAAATGCCAATTGACCCAGCCGGGACTTGAACCAGTGACCTTCTTGCTGTGAGGTGACAGTGCTAACCACTGAGCCACCGTGTCACCTAATTTTGACATATTATTTCTTAAAACAAGACAATAAGTTTTGCTTGTAATGTCCATCCACATCCAGTATAATATGAATAAAGATAATAAGGGGCACTGCTGTGGGGTTTGGGTTCTGCATTGTTTATTAAATCGCAAAATGTGTTCTGGGGTAGAAATAAAAAACCAGTGTGGAAATTACAACGCCCCTCAAGACAATACAACAATAATTATCACCCAAAACCAACACAAAGTATCATAAACCTGCTACTGGAGCTCTATAATAAGCGTGGTGGATTCTGATCAGCTGTCAATGAAATATAAAGGTTTTTTTAAAAGCAATTTCATGATGCAAGTCCTTTGTGTCATTATTGTTATAACCTGATCAAAAAAGATAACCATATTAGCATCGTCATAAACGCATGACACTTTTTTGTTTATTATTAATGCGCTCTGCAGTTTTTTTATCTGCCACTTTAAATGGTTGAGCTCTATAAATTCAGGTGTTTCTGATCAGCTGTAAATGTTTATATCATTCACTAATTGGAAAATAATACATTCTGAAGGCAATTCCAATTATATAATTGTTTCATGCCGTTATCATTAAGGCACGATCACATCAAGAACAGTAACTACTATATAAAGATATATTAGTCATATTAGCATCGTTTTTAAAAAGCATGCACTCCAGTTTTGTTGTGTTTATAAAGTGGGATGGATTCTGATTGGCTGTCAGTGATTTTATCATTCACAAGCTGTGCAAAAATGTTCTGAAAAATCCAATGGTTCTTCTCTGTCCATCTTTAGTTGTAAATCTTAATTATTATGTACTTTTAATAGTGTTTAAACTTCATTACAGTTTCATCCTTAGAGTAAACATTTCAGAAATTACTGAATTAGAGCATTATTAAACTATCATTCATTGTGTGAACAGGCCACATAGGTTTCCAACCCTACAAGATATGACTTTGAGGTAGCAAAAACAAGCTTCAGTCAAACTGACAGATATAAACTGTTCAAAACAGCTTTTATATATTACTTAATTACTTGGAGAAAAAAAGCAACTTGCAGTGGCAGGTTTCAGTCCATTGGCACCATGATAAATACATCCCTGCTGCAAGTTGGCAGATGAGCTCTAAATCTGCAGTCAAGTCTCTTACAGCACTCGAGGTTTCAGCTTTCCTCCCTGCAGAGACGAAAGAGTCCAGCCAGACTGTCAATCTTCTCATAAGCAGCACATACTGGCTGAAAAACAACGCACTGTTTTCTTTCCTTCAGCACCACTTTTCCACCACTTCCTCGTCTAATTTCATCACACAGAGTTGTATTGTCTGGTCTTAGTGCATAGATGTATTTATTTATTCAAACATGCAGTGAGTTGTATGATTTTGGAAGAGCTGATCACATCCTCTGAGGGTTTTCTGATGTCTCTTCAGACCGCACTCCCTGTAACAAGTCTAAACAGACGTAAATAAGAACAACAGATCATTGTAAAAACTTGTCTTGATTGGGGTTTTTGTTTTGCCTTCTTGAGGGGATAATTGGAAATCCAGATGGCGTTTTTTGTGGAAAACAACATTTTTTATTAATATTTTGCCCATTCTTTTTTAAAATTTACATTTTAATAGCTTTACAAAAAAGTACCATAAAGGCCTATTTAGACCTAGAACAATAACTGTAATAACTGTTCTAAATCCATAATTGTCTACAATGGCACAAAAGAGCAACATCACAGGAATTATTTTCAGAAAACTTTTCTAAATCTTTCACTTTGAAACACATTTTCATTTTTTAGGCCTTCAAAAACATCATGTCATAAATGAATCGCCAAACAAATGAAGTTTATAAAACAAATAGTTTGATTCCTTGATTCTGATTGGTTGAACCAATAAAAAATTATGTACTTAGAAAGCAGCACATATGCTTGATAAACAGTACTCCAAAGTAAGTCCTGATTAGCTTATTAATCTGTCTGAGTTACGGTCTGGTGCTCCAGGCATGTGGGACAACAATAACCCATACTGGACCCTGTTGAAATAAAAATAAAAACCCAGAATGTGCTGGTTAGGTAGGATTTGACACATTGTTGCTGGTGTCTTGCTGGTCATTAGCTGGTTTAAGCTGGTTCTTGCTGGTCATGAGCTGCATGGTCATTAAACCAGCAGCCATGTGTCAATGTGTCAAAACCTACCATATGATGTTTTTGGGGGTTTTCCCAACAAGGGAGCTCCTGCACATGCCACTTTCATGTAAACTCTTCATACACTCACAATCTCAAAAGTGTATTTATTTTTAATCAGGTTTAATGTCAGGTTAACCAAACAAATATGAGTTCAGAGGTCAGAGTTTTTTTTTGAGGTTAGCATATAGGGTCAGAGAGTTTCTGAAGACACAAAAGACTGCTGGTTAAACTGTCACATTTATTTGAGGTTTGCATTAATTTGATGTTTCCTTGTTTAAACAAATTGCAATATGTAACAGGAATTATGGTTACGCCACAGAAACGTTTCTGATTGAGTTGCAACAGACAGCTAATAAATAATAAGCTCCCCCGCATTCGCTTCCGGTTCTACGGCGCCATATCGCCATCTGGTGGCTGCATGAAATGTGTTGTTTTGGTTTTGGAAGCCGTCCAGAAGACACTTAAAATTAATTATCCTAGATCAGTTTTGTCAGTTTTGGACATACTGTACCATCCAGCAAATCTTACCTTTGGCAACAGGAAAGAAAGCCAGCTGAAAGATGATCTCAACAGATATTGACTAATATTTCTTTTGTGAATGTCAGTCCTGCATGTCAGCACATGGAACTATCCTATAAATAAGTGAAAAAAGGATTTCTTCCTTTTTAAATGACTACATAAATCATTAACATATTACTGTCTCTAGGACACCTAGTACCTAGAACACTCCTTATAGTAACTTGCTTTTCTTTAGATGGCTTTGTATTTGCATGATGCTAATAATTTATAAATTTATAGCGCAGCTAATCTTTCATATTTTTATATTTTTCACAGCATAAGCAGCCTGATTCCAGGTTTCGTCATTAGAGGTGAAATGGAGATGAAGAGGAGAACAGATGAGCACTACAGGAAAAGAGATGGGAACTTGTTGTGTCACACATTTCCCTGCATGTTGCATCACAGGTGGAGGTCTGTCATGCTAAAGCATTTGCTAATGTCATATTGGGCATCCATTTAAGGAATAAAATATTACACGTTCTAATATTTTAAGTATCAGATGTCAGTTTGAATGCTTACCTGCTGCAAAAGAAAAAAAATATTTGGCATATAGCAACTCGACCTCCCTCACAGATATTATATATCGTCACCTACAAATATAATATGTGGTTATAACATCTGGAAAAAGCAGATCAAACCATCTGTTTCCATGTGCTTACAATCTGTCCATTTACTAAAGATTGAGTGGTAAGACAGACTAGCCCACTTCTGTGTTATTCAGACTTAGAAAATCAGTCTTAAAACAGACGCCAAGTTCACACATTCAATACCCATAAAATGTATGAAGAGAGAAAATGTTGATCTGAAGTGCCTGATACAAAGCATCTGACAAATTCTTATTACTATTTTTTAAAATGGAGTGAGTTTTTAGCACTTTTATTCAGAAAGTTTGAATTTCACTTCAATTTCTAATAAATGGCGGTACATGGGACTTCTTGAATATAAAAAATTAATATATAATGACATATTGAAATGCAAACTTTGTGCATTTGAAAATCTATTTGTGCCTGTGTAAAAAAATAATAATAATCAAGTGAACTGAATGGCATTTTTCTGATATTTTATTTCATTGAAGTGCAGTGAAGAATGTATTTTTGTTCCCAAGTGTCTGCCACTTTCATTCCAATAAAAACTAAGGAAGTAAAGTCTGTTTATCTTTAGATTACTTTTTTTGGTTAGACTATTTTATGCATATTGAAATGGTAGCTATTACTGCAGTCTAATAGTGACTCTTGACAGAGTAACTGTGATTATTATTTTTATTGAAAGACTTGCACAACCCAAATAACGGTGGAGAAGGTTGGTGAATTTTTGTGGCTGTCTGAATATGAGTCGTGATGTCGGGTATTTTATTCAGTTTTCCCAAACAGTTATTATTTGACTTGTGGTAAGATTTGTCTTCTATGACACATTCTTCAAGAAATGCATCCATTTCTTGTGCTAAACATCAGGAATAAATGTAGAACAGACTGAAAAAAATTATGGTTGCCTACTGGCAGTGTGCTGTTTCTGTACATTACAGTAAGTTTCAGTTCAGTTCACAAATCTTGCTTTCATATATTAATATACTGTACACCAGACTTTTGGTGGCAGTATTCACAATACTGTTCAAATGCATTTTAAGTCTTCCAACTTTGGATTTATTATGATTGAGTTGAGTGAAATGAGATTCATAATCAAAACTGAATTTGCCCTTACTTATGTAAAGTGATACCACACAGAATCTCTGTGCCCCTTTATTTCAGTTTGTGGTTTCGTGATGATTTCAGGACCTAATGATCACATCAGTGCCGACTGATTGTCATCACCTTTCTTAACTCCTTTGAACTTAAGGTCATGAAATGCTAAAGGATCTTAGGTTATCAAACATCCATCCTAACAAGGTTCTTCCTAAAGATTAAAGTGCAATTAGTGATAATTATTTGTTATTTTATCTTCTCTGAGTACATTTCTGTTCTCTATCACTGTGAAACCTACTGAATGATTTGATCATCAATCCCTGTGATATCAAGCACTCAGCAAACCTCCAGAGGGCCACAGGTAGACTAGCAAATGGATAAAGTATGAAAACTGCATTTGTCCTCCATTGGTGTTTTAATGCTCTTATCAAGGAACACATATGTCTTGAAAATCATATACAATCAAAATAAATATATTCAAACAAATCATACCAGAAAATTATCTTTTGCCTACCCCAAAAAAGATCTGGCACATAAAAAGTCATTTGTAAATTGCTTATAAATTACACAAACAATTACAAAAAAAAAAACTAAATAAATGAAAAATTACATTGCATTTTTTTACAGTGTTTATAGTGAAGTGGTGGAGGCCATCTAAGGTTATTTGGGGTAATCTAAACAAAACTTATCAAAGAAACTTTTGTAAAATAAAAGGTTTTCATGGATGTAAAAGGTTCATCTTGGAACTTTTAAGCCAATAAAGTACCTTGATTAATTAATTTTTTATTATTTTGTTTTTTAATTTGATTGCTGTCAAATAGATTAAGTTAAATAAGTTTAAAATGGTTAAGATAAATCTGCAAATTTACAAATAATAAAAATTGTAACCCATGGTTTCTTTTCTGTATTATTATTATTGTCATTACTATTATTATTTATAAAATGTAACAATTACACAAAGCTATAGTTTGGAAAGATGTTGCTTCTAAAAATACTAAAATAAATGTTAGTTTTCCAAAAGGAAGCAGTTTCATTTTGCCCCACCAGATGTCACTAAACCCTCAAACCTGCTGCTTCACCCATCCCAGCATTTCAAGTTTGTATTTATTTGAATGGTCCTTCCTTTCCTCTGAAATCCACTCAAATTCCCGTTTCTTCCTGGTTGCGCGTGGACACACTCTCGGATATTTAACGTGCTCTAGGATGCACAGACAACTTTACACAATGCTATGGTGGGTGTTTACGAAATACGCTAGGCTGGCAACGTTTTACAAGTTCTGTGTTGTGTACGTGCTAAGTCCTTGTTTGCTAGCAGGTGATTAGCCAGACTTGTTTGTTTATCGGCTAGATATCTCCTGTGTTTTCATCGCCTGCTTTGATATACAGTGGCCAGTGTGTGAGTGTCGAGTAATCTCTAGACCTGTCTTTTGCACTTTAATCAAAGATTATTGATTGTTTGTCAAAGTGTGGTTGGCTTAATTAGCTCGCTAGTGCTAACAAACCCTAAACCTAAACAACAACGTCACATCACTGGAGGCCTAAAGCTCCGTCTGACAGATGACTAGACATTTACCAGGAATACTAGCATTTTAATTTGAAATATTTTAGTTGGATTTAATTCAACCGGTTCGTAGATTCACCCTCTTCCTCTGACTCAGCGTAACGTGCTACGTGGTAAGACGTCCGTTTGAAAATTACTTCTATAACTATGGATTACTTGCATGACACGAATGATATAACGTGTGTGTGTATATATAGTATTTTTGGTATGTTTTTTTTTAATTAAGACAATGACAAACAGCCATAATTAAATGGTTTTAACGAGTATAGAACCTTAGCATATGTTCCCGTTTTGCTTTTTTTTGACAACCAAATAACAACCTTCCAGCAACCTTTGTTTGTAACTAAAACTTTTTTTCCCCTTTCTTTCTAACGAAAACATGCAGTTTTATTCTTAATGTTATTACTTTAATAAAATCAGTTGACTAGTTTTAATGAGAAACCGATTATTGTCATACACTCTAAAAAAGAAGCTATACAATTGAGGCTTTGAGCAAACAGACTGCAGCTGTTTGCTTTAACATCACGTATCCTGCCCTGTGCCAAATAATTCGTTGTTTCCCATTGTACTCTAGAGTCCATTATTATGGCCACTGGAAGTCATGTTGGAAGTAATGCAGAAGTCCACAGGCTCAAGCAGGCTCAGCCCCATGATCTTCTCAAACGTATTCTTTGTTCTGGAGATGAGAAGAACATGAGGGAGGTAAGACCATTTCGTTCACACAGACAGTGGTTTGTTATGCATATGCATGGTGTTGTTCGTTGGGTTTTGTTTTCAGTTATGAAAAATATTTTAAACTTGGATACACTGCACAACAGTGTTTTTAAGCTGGAATACACAGTACAATTGTCCAATTTTACAGTCTTGATGTGTAAGCAGTAGATGTAGAAGTTCAAAGGCAGTCTGCAGTGTTTTTGGCAGTCATAGAAGCTCAAGTGATAAGCACAAACAAGATAATTGCAGGTAAAACAAGATATATGTATTTCTGTTTTGGAGCATTTCGGTGCATAGATATTGCAATGTGCGTGTGCATAGTAGTCGCATCGCAGGGTGTGCAATGTTGAGATATATAGTTGACTAGGAGAGAGTTCAGAACACATTATGTTTGTGGGGTCACTGGAGAGTTGAACTATAATGGAGTGAACGTTTATAATATGTTTTTGTGAGCATTTCAAGAGTATTTAAAACGAAATTCAGGCACAAGAAATTTTACTGTAACTTTTAATAAAGATTTATTTTATTGATTTATACAATGAACTCAGTTTAGGGCTATTTTTCATTTAATTATTTAATTTCTGTGCCTAAACACTGCTGGACTCCCCAGGAAACCATAAAGCACTGTTGATTTCACATTTTATCTTTGTTGTATTTATTTGTGCTTGTCATTTGTTTGCTATATTTAATGCATGATTCACTCTCCTAAATAATCATCCCAATCAATCTAAAATGAATGAATTCTTTCCACATAGAACTACTGAAGACATCTGGTGAAATTGTATTCATATTGCAATATATATTGCAGATAATAATTTCAAATTTTCAAATTTTTCCAATATCATGCAGTCCTATACCAGTGACTGTGTGTTTCCATCTAAAATGACAATTGGTCAAAATATTCCATGTTTTCAGATAAACTTCTTTACAAATAACATAATGCTGATGTTATACCTTGAGCAGAGTTAAGAAAGCAATATTTAGTATCAATCACAACAAATAATATCTTGTGTTATTTGTACCAATTGTCATTTTCTGCAACAACAACAACAACAAAGAATGCCCTAAAACATATTTAATTGCAATTTGGGGTGGGGAAATCATACCTTTTATAGAATGAAGCAAAAAATTACATTTTTAACACATACCTAGTAAATCTAAAGAAACTGAACGTGTTCAAGTGGTTTAAAAAAAAAAAATTCTCTTAGATATATGTGCATGCTTTTGAAATTGTATTGTAAAATATAACCTCAAATATATTGAGAGATCTAATCAACTTCTTTGCATGAATAATTTAAATTTCTCTGTTTTTAATTCAATTAAGTCGTTTGCAGTTCTTCATGGAATTGTAGTTCTTTCCCTCACTAAAGCTGGTTAGTTTGGCTCATTGTATATAATGCTTTAATAAAGACTTTTCTTTCAATGCTCTCTGGTCTGGTAATGTGTGTATGTGTAATATTCTGTTGTTTTGTGTATGGGGCCCAGTTTTTCCTCTGATCACCTAGAAAGTTTATAATGCCTACTCTTTTGAAATGTTTTTAGATTTTAAGCATTGTGTAGTGTGTTCCAGCTTTCAATAACTGTCTCTGTTTAACTGTTTTAACTTTAACTGTATCTTTTCAGGTGGATTATTCACTGAAGGACGAAATTGATCAAGAGAGGTATGCTTTTGAGCCTACAAAAACACATAGAATACACTTTTTTGTTTTTACCAGTTACCTGCTTTTACAAGTCAGTTTCATAGTATGAGATTGTGTTCTCCTCAATTGCACAGATTTCCAGTGGGCCATTGTGTGCACAAATACAGCAAAGTGAAGAGAGAGGTGGTTAGCAAGAAGAAAACTCGTCTCTCTGGGGTGGGACCAAGAGCATGTCGGAAATTACCCACTGCAAGCAGGACATCTGACATGGCAAACAAAGAAAATGAACTGACCTGCGTTGATGAAGTGCAGGCTTTTCTTTACAGTGACAACTGTGGGTTCCCAGTGAACTCCACAGACTCAAAAATGGCAGGAGCTGGCTCCAAGTACAGCGATTATTTTACTGAGGTGAGCTAATCTGGATGCTGATGCTAATATATGTGAAGCCCATAGCTGTGTTCTTATCACAGTTTAGTTTGTATTTTTGCATTGGAGACTGCCCACTCCACTGTGTAATTAAAGCTGCACCAGTTGAGTGCAAGAAGTGTCCAACATTCCACACTTTTTTTTTTATTACATTAGTGTATCATCTGCATATTTAAAGTGTACTTCATTATTTTATTTTTTTCATTGTGAATACAATATTTGCACTATTTATACCAAAAAATGGCATAGAATATGCTTTTATGATTGTCCATGATATAGTCTTCAGCCTATCATCTTTGGAGTGTATCTGTCATGGCAAACTGATTTGAAAATGGTATTATTTATACTAACTTAATTTGTTGAATTTCAGTTATCAAAGGACCATGAAGCAATGAGTCATGTGCTGTTTGGAAGGAATCTCAGACTGAATGTTGCTTTGACTCTTTGGCGGAAAAATGCAAGCGAACTAGTGGCATACTTGAACAGGTTAGCGGTTTCACATTTACTAGTACTAAGTTCAAATTAATCAGCGCACTCACTGGTAAACATTTGTTGATTATTATTAACAAGGTTGCATTTAATTGATGAAAAGTCATCAGAAACTTGCTTTTACTTAAGAAATGACCTTTAAAAAATAAGTCATCTCAGCTCTTTTAATAATTTATAAATAAGTACAAAATCACCATATTAGAATAATTGCGTTCTGTGATTCTTGATTACACAAGGACAGTAAATTCAGTTTTGATTGTTTTATTATTTCTTGAGATTTTTATATCACCGTTTCAATGCATTTTTTATGTAATTTAATCCAGCCTTGGTAAGCATAAAGGGTAAATGAAATATTGCATCCAACTATAGATTTGTTTAAAAATAAATAGTGCCCAACATATATATTTGTGCATGTACATTAGATAGTCAGTACTGAAGGCAAATCTGGATGATAACGGTCCAAAATTAGTACATCAAAATTTTTATGTTAGGGAAAATTATGAAATTAAAAATGGCAAAATTCAAGAGATGTGTACAAAAAATACAAAAAAATGTATTTAAAAAAAATTCCCAATATTTCACATGAATTTAAATGTATTATCTTTCTATTTCTAAAGATGTTCGGTGACTAAAATATTATTTTAATAAATAAATCAGTTTTCTTCAAATGCACCAAAATATATTACCTATATTCACTGAGAATATAAATTTTCAAAATGGGGTGTACTTTCATTTGTGTGTGTGTGTGTGTGTGTGTGTATGTATGTGTGTATATATATATGTGTATATATATATGTGTATATATATATGTGTATATATATATGTGTATATATATATGTGTATATATATATGTGTATATATATATGTGTATATATATGTGTATATATATATGTATGTATATATGTATGTATGTATATATGTGTATATATATATATATGTATGTATGTATATGTATGTATGTATATATATGTGTGTATATATATATATATGTATGTATGTATATGTATGTATGTATGTATATATATGTGTATATATATGTATGTATATATATGTATATATATGTATATATATGTATATATATATGTATATATATGTATATATAT
>CAIGQV010018299.1:4360757-4479604 GCA_903798115.1 Danio jaintianensis | reverse complement strand
TGTGTGTGTGTGTGTGTGTGTGTGTGTGTGTGTGTGTGTGTGTGTGTATATGTGTCACGTTTTAGCAATGAAAGCAGTTATATATTCTGTTTATAATGCTACTATTTGGGGATTTCCTGAGTTTCTTCTTTATAAGTGTTTGGAGTTTTCGCATGAGAGCACCCTCTGAACTTCAGATATTTACTACTGATCACACAAACGTGCTTCCCTAACAAGATGTGCATGACAATTGCAATTTTATTTCAATTAATCAACCTTATCATGCCTTTGTTGTGTTAATGATGCAATTAACCACATCAATTTTCTTTGTAGGACTGATGGGAGCTTTGCCGTCAATGATGTGCCCTCTGGCTCATATGTGGTTGAAATTGTATCGCCATCTTTCAGATTTGATCCTGTTAGGGTGGACATCACCTCCAAAGGAAAAATGAGGTAGCTAACATTAGTAATTCTTCTACCTTCGGATTCATCTTCGTTTATGAACACCTCTGTTAATCTCTGGGTGTTTTTTGACCCGTAGAGCACGCCTGGTGAATTACATCAAAACCACTGAAGTTATTCGACAGCCTTATCCTCTTCAGATCAGAGCCGGTGGTCCACACACATACTTCATGAAGCGTGAAACCTGGGGATGGACTGATTTTCTGATGAACCCAATGGTATGATTTTATAATGGTGTCTTTGTGTTCGATTCTTTCAGATGGTTGCAATTCATTTTTAACTACATTAATACTTGTCTTCTAGTTTGCAGAGCTTGATATGAGTTGATTATGCTGTTTAAAAGGTCTTGCTTTTGTATTGAAGGTCTCATAATAGGTTTACATCAGTCCAATATTGATAAACTTTTTTTTCTAAATATAGATTTTTTTTTCTAAATATACATTGCGTGACTTTTTTTCTTATCACATATAAAATTGGTCTTAGGAACCTTTTTCAGCACTTATAATTACAGTCATATAATAATACAGTCAGAGCAATAATATTGCTGTTGGCTTTACTAACTCGTTTTTATGTCATTTTGGAAATGCATGCAAAGTGGATTTGTTTTGCTGTGGAGAAAACAGCATTGTCTTGATTAAAAAAAAAAATTATATATATTTTTAATTAATTTATCCCAAGAGCCAGTTTCTGTGCCTGACGATCGGGTTGTCGTGGTCCCAACCTTCGACCACCACCCGTTCCACAATGCACTGGCCCCTTACGGCTCCCCCTGCAGGTGGTGGGCCTGCAGGAGGATGGCCCCACGTCGCTCCTTCGAGCTAAGCCCCATGGGAAAAAAGCCGGCCACCAGGCGCTCGCATACAAGCCCCAACCCCAGGCCTGGCTCCAGGGTGGGGCCCCGGCTGCGCCATACCGGGCGACGTCACGGTCCTTGATGTTATTTTACTCGTAAGGGGTTTTTGAATCGCACTTAGTCTGACCTGTCACCTAAGACCTTTTTGCCTTGGGAGACCCTACCAGGGGCATTAGCCCCCGACAACATAGCTCTTAGGATCACTCAGGCACTCAAACCCCTCCACCACGATAAGGTGGCGGTTCATGGAGGAGGACCTGGGGACCTGATTATGAGAAGGGCTGGACTTTCTTCTACTCTGGAGTTGCTCACGGGCTGGTGAGGGCTTGCTTATAGCTCCCCAACTTAGCCGCCATGTGTTGGAGTTTTCCCCGGTGAACGAGAGGGTCGCCTCTCTGCGCCTTTGGGTCAGGGATAGGTCTCTCACTGTGGTTTGTGCCTACGGGCCAAACACCAGTGTAGAGTACCCGGCCTTCTTGGAGTGCTTGGGAGGGGTGCTGGAAGGTGCTCAGACTGAGGACTCCGTTGTTCTACTGGGGGACTTCAATGCCCACGTGGACAATGACAGTGATACCTGGAGAGGCGTGATTGGAAGGAATGGCCTCCCTGATCTGAATCCAAGTGGTGTTTTGTTATTGGACTTCTGTGCTAATCACAGTTTGTCCATAACAAACACCATGTTCGAGCATAAGGGTGTCCATCAGTGCACATGGCACCAGGACACCCAAGGGCGAAGGTCAATGATCGACTTTGTGGTTGTATCATCTGATCTCCGACCGTATGTCTTGGACACTCGGGTAAAGAGAGGGGCAGAGCTGATGACCACCTGGTGGTGAGTTGGATCCGCTGGCAGGGGGGAAAGCTGGACAGACCTGGCAGGCCCAAGCATATTGTGAGGGTCCTCTGGGGACGTCTGGCTGAACCTCAAGTCAGAGGGATTTTCAACTCTCATCTCCGGAAGAGCTTTGACCAGATCCCGAGGGAGACTGGAGACAATGAGAACAAGTGGTCCATGTTCTCCGACTCCATTGTTAACGCGGCCGGGAGGAGCTGTGGGCGTATGGTCTGTGGTGCCTGTCGGGGCGGCAATCCACGAACCCGGTGGTGGACACCGGAAGTAAGCTGAAGAAGGAGTCCTGCAGGGCTTGGTTGGCTTGCAGGACTCCCGAGGCAGCTGATGGGTACCGACAGGCCAAGCGTGCTGCAGCCCGGGCGGTTGCGGAAGCAAAAACTCGGGCCTGGAAAGAGTTCGTGGAGACCATGCAGGAAGACTATCGGTCGGCCCCAAAGAGATTCTGGTAAACTGTTCGGCGCCTCAGGAGGGGAAAGTAGCTCCACATCAACACTGTTTACAGTGGAAGTGGGGAGCTGTTGACCTCGACTGGGGATGTTGTCGGTGGAAGGAATACTTTGAGGATCTCCTTAACCCCACTGACATGTCTTTCATTGAGGAAGCAGAGTCTGGGGATGCAGGGGTTGACTCACCCAAGCTGAGGTCACTGAGGTAGTTTGCAAGCTTGGCAGTGGCAAAGCAGCCGGGGTGGATGAGATTCACCCAGTGTATCTTAGGTCTCTGGATGTTGTAGGGCTGTCTTGGCTGACACGTCTCTACAATATCGCATTGAGGTTGGGGACAGTACCTCTGGACTGGGCAACTGGGGTGGTGTTTCCCATTTTTAAGAAGGGGAACCGGAGGGTGTTCTCCAGCTATAGGGGGATCACACTCCTCAGCCTCCCTGGGAAAGTCTATGCCAGGGTACTGGAAAGGAGGATCCGGCCGATGGTTGAACCTAGGATCCAGGAGGAACAATGCGTTTTTCCTCCAGGCTGTGGTACATTGGACCAGCTCTATACCCTCACCAGGTTGCTCGAGGATTCATGGGAGTATGCCCAACCAGTCCACATATGTTTTGTGGACTTGGATAAGGCATTCGATGAATGGTGAACTATGTTGTTTTGATAGCTGCATCGAACATGGACCTTCAGCATGCACTGGAGCGGTTTGCTGCCGAGTGTGGCACGGCTGGGATGAGAATCAGCACCTCAGAGTCCGAGGCCATGGTGCTCCACCGGAAAAAGGTGGTTTGCCATCTCCAGGTTGGAGGAAAGTCCTTACCCCAGGTGGAGGAGTTCAAGTATCTTGGGGTTTTGTTCACGAGTGAGGGAAGGATGGAACGTGAGATTGACAGGCGGATTGGTGCAGCGGCAGCAGTAATCCGGTCGATGTACCGGTCCGTTGTGGTAAAGAAGGAGCTGAGCCGAAAGGCAAAGCTCTCGATTTACCGGTCAATCTACGTTCCTACTCTCACCTATGGTCATGAGCTTTGGGTCATGACCAAAAGGACAAGATCTCGGATACAAGTGACCGAAATGAGTTTCCTTCGCAGGGTGGCAGGGCGCACCCTTATAGATAGGGTGAGGAGCTCTGTCACCCGGGAGGAGCTCGGAGTAGAGCCGCTGCTCCTCCACATCGAGAGAAGTCAGCTGAGGTGGCTCGGACATCTGTTTCGAATGCCTCCTGGATGCCTACCTAGGGAGGTGTTCCAGGCATGTCCCACCGGGAGGAGGCCTCGGGGAAGACCCAGGACATGCTGGAGGGACTATGTCTCTCGGCTGGCCTGGGAACGCCTTGGGATCCCCCCGGAGGAGCTGGAGGAAGTGTCTGGGGAGAGGGAAGTCAGGGGTTCTCTCCTAAGACTGCTGCCCCCGCAACCCGGTCCCGGAAAAGCGGTTGAGAATGAATGAATGAATGAATGAATGAATAATTAAATTTTTTATTTGACAACAAGAGGCGGTGTGCTTTATTCAACATTCCTCAAGAAAGAAAAATTTACCCAAATTAGCCCAAAGACTAGTTTTTATTGGTAGTCCCCTTTCCACATGTTAAAGGCCTATACCAATGGTCTCAAATTCGATTCCTGGAGTGCCACAGCTCTGCAGAGTTTAGCTCCAACCACCTTAAACTCACATATTTCCTATGACTTCACCTTTAAAATGAAATCTTTTTATCATTTTTAGGTCATGATGATGGTTCTTCCTTTACTAATCATCGTCCTGCTCCCCAAGGTGGTAAATACTAATGATCCCGAGATGAGAAAGGTAATGCAAAATTTGGAAAGTCATACATGCAAACATCATTAACAGACATCCTCTTTCTCTGTATATTGCTTTATTCATAGTATTTTATATTTGTTTGTTTTTTCCTGCAGGAAATGGAGCAATCTATGAATATGTTGAACCCTAACCCAGAATTACCAGATGTTTCTGAATTCATGACGAAATTGTTCTCCAAGGGCTCCAGTAAGTCTGGCGGAGGCAGCAAAGCCAGTAGAAGTGTTGCTCCGAAGAGGAGGTAGTGCTGTGAACTTTTGGGATCAATTTTTCAATTTTCCTTAACACTGTTTTACTGGTTTTCCCATTTCTTTTCTTTTTTTTATAAAAAGTTTCTTTTTCAACTGAAATGCTTGACAAAGCAGGATTGTGTTTGCACTGTACTACTTTTCCATGCTTAATTGTCTTCTTTGGATGCATTGTTAAAAAAAAACAGATTATTTTAATCATTGTAGTGATGTGCAGAAAATTATATATACACGTTTAATAATGGGTTAAAACTGTACAGATGGATCAATGCATGAATTTATTTCTTTTTTTTAAATAAAAGAGCTTAACTAGGATGTTTTAACTTTAAAAGTAGAATGAGTGTGAAGGTAAAGTACTGGATTGGTCGAGGACAGTTAGATAATTTTTACAGAAACATTTCAATATCTTCTAATGCAATTAACATAATAGTAGTCTATGCTTTTACTGCTGCTGGCGGATAAGATTCATCACACATATGATTCCTTCTTAGAACTGAGGTCAATGCAGTTTCACCTTTCTTATGACTTACTTAAACAAACGGTAAAGCTTTATTAAGTTGTATAAAAATGTAGTGTGTTGGCTGTTGTTGTGTTGAGGCAATACCTCCACTGATGAAGTCTCATACATAAGTTATAATCACATGCAGTTGTTTTGCGCAGTCTGTCACAGGACTTCTGAGATATTTCAAAAAGCACACTTGAGCTAAAGGGTCAAAATAGATTCAAAATATGTATAAATGATGGTCTATCATCTTGCAGTGATGCCTTGTTCATTTTCAGACCAGCATGAGGAGGTGACATTGACATTGGTTCTGTTTCATAACTACTTTAAAAAAAGCTTTTAAGTTATATTTACTATATGTTGTTGGGTTCATGCAAGACTGTGAATGAAGATGAGAAATGCATAAGATGTAAGCTATGAAGTATAATCTAATTTAAACTAAATGGAAATAAACTGGTGGGAAATAACCTTAATGTCTTGTTTATTTTGCCTACTTTGTGTTACGTAAAATGCGTGGAGATCAATTTTTCAGACCATATTTTATTGTAAAATTTAGTTTGAACATGGAGCCCCTGCAAAATCCAAACTGATGTGATATTTCAATTAGTTGCCTTAATTTCATCTTAACATTTATTTCACACATCACATTAAATGGTACATCATCACAACAGTGCGGGTATAGACTTAAACAATGTATGGAAAACAAATATAAATGTGCTTCTGTAATATCTGTTACATATGTTCAAGTGAGTTCAGATCTGATTTGTGGCACCACAAAGATGAGTTTTGTTCTATTTAAAATGGACCAGTCAGCGTGCTCTTTGTGATTTAATTGTTGTAGAAATGTAAAATGTGCGTTGAATGTACATGAGTAATGTGGGAATTCCTGCACCTCCAAAATGAAAATAAATAATTTGAGTCTTTTTACAGAAGTTTTCCAGCTCCAAAATCTGAAGATCTGTATCTAGCACTGTCTGGTTCTGCAGTTGTGATACATTTCTAGGCACACAAGATGTTTTACTGTTTTGGTTTCTATGCATGCAATGTCACTGACATCATGGGGCGTACAAAACATGATATTAAAAATGGCTTTATCACAAAAAGTTAACCAGGTAATAAACACTTTGTTTTTGTTATCTATGATTTCACAGTCCATATTTTTCTTTATTGTCCTTATATCCCTAAAAACATTTCACAATACTAAATCCACACTGTTATGTAAACATGTTAATCTTTTAAAAAATGTGATTCAAACTAAATCAAATTATTTTTAAAACAATAGCACTTTATTTTACAGTTCAGTTCTGAAAGTAATGTATTTTTTACACAATTACTGGGTAACAACTAGGTATTGAACCTCCCTAAACCTAACCTTAAGCCAAGTAGTTACTTTATTTTATCCAGTACATTGTACAGGTAAGTGCATGTGAGGGAATGTGCTGTAAAATAAAGCACAACACAGTTTGGCAAAATGAACAAAGTGTCTGCAGGCAACATAAAAAGATAGCAAGGCAGCATGGCATGTCCAAACCCAATGATTGTGTCATCCTGTCTACTGACCAGTTTTTGAAGCCAGCGTAGATGTGTTCTTCACTGCCTCTAATATCTTGTGTATTTGATTTCATTACAAACAAACAAAATGTGCCTGACAATTGCAGTTTGCTTTTAAATGTAATTTTGAACAACTTTGAAGGGGTAGTTCACCTAAAAATGAAGATTTACTCGCCTTCAAGTGTTTCCAAACTTTTATGAGTTTCTTTATTTCTGTTGAACACAAAAGAATATATTTTGAAGAATGTTAGAAACTGGTAAGCACTGACATCCATAGTATGAACAATATATTTGTTTTTCCTACTGTGGTTGTCAATGTTTCCAACATTTTTAAAAATATCTTCTGCGTTCAATAATGAAAAAAAAGAAACTCAGACTTGATAAGTGAAGTGTAAGTAAATAATGACAGAACTTTCAGTTTGGGTGGACTATACCTTTAAGTTTTGAAGTTAGGTTTTTAAAGTTAGCATCAATTCTCTCACTTTATTTTGTTGTAAACCCTTATGCTGCTTCAGAATTGTGTCTAAAGTCCTTTATGTTTAAACACTGCCTGCGAAGGATACAGCCAATAAATAAACACAAGAAATATGGTCACATATTTGATAAGGAATAATATAGCGATATGGTTTGTGACACTGTATGTACAACATACACTAAAATTAATTGAATTTTACCCATATTTTTTTGTGTGTTACTTCATAATTTAATGGTTTTGACCACCCCAGTACAGTTTCTCCTCTCCCCTATTCTTTTTCCACTTGCAGAGGATTAACATCCAAAAGGTCTTCTGGAAGGTCTTGTTGCATAAGGCATAGCACATGGGGTTGACGGTGCTGTTGACGTAGCAGAGCCAGTAGCCCAGCTGCCAGAGGGATGTTGGGATGCACTTAGAACAGAAGGTGGAGATGAGCACCATGATGTTGTATGGTGTCCAAGTAAGGAGAAAGGCCAGAAGGATGGCACTGAGAGTCTGAGCTGCCTTCTTTTCCTTGATGAGGACCATTCTTTTACGCTTGGTCATCTGGATCTTAAGATTTGGGTCTTCTGGTTTGGTAGAAGAGGATGTGGAGGAAGGAGCCTGTTGGTCTGAGGCATGACAATGATCCGGCTTTGCTCTCTCACCCTCGTTATTACCTTGCAAAACAGTGACGTCGCTAAGGATCGGCTTGAATTTGTACGACAAACATTTTTTATTGTTTGTCTGTGAGCATTTTGCAAGATCACTTAGATATTTGCTGTCTTCGTAGCAGACCAGCTGTCCGTTCTTACTGACTGTTGGTTCCTGGTTCCTGAAGGATTCTCTCGGCGTTGACTCTGAGACTGACCGATCGTCATCCTCGGATGAGGTGTAACTATTCAGGGTGGTGACCTGCTCAGATTTTGTCCACAGGTCATCAGACTGCAATGTTGTCCGAGTTACGTAACTCTGGTTGGATGAAGACCATGATGCTTGAGTCCCGTCTCTCTTGTTTTTAAAGCTAAAGCATCGAAAGATTGGTTTCCGTACTTTAGGGCCATCCTGGCTGTCCAGCGATGGGTATCCTTGAAGCTCTGCTAAATTCTTAGTGCGTTTTTCGGTTTCTTTGTAGATTTTGCAATATAATATCGTCATGATGGATACTGGGACATAAAATGCCGCTATGGCTGTCCCAAATGTAATTATGGGTTCCGAGAAAAACTGAATCTGGCATTGGTCAAGAGGAACTTTCCTCTCTCCCACAAAGTACTGCCAGCACAGAATGGGTGGAGCCCACAATATTAACGATATCAACCAGGCCAAGCCAATCATGATCCCTGCCCGTTTCGGGGTCCGTTTAGCCCTGTAGGTAAGTGGCCTTGTAATGGAGAAGTATCTATCAAAGCTGATGACCAGTAAGTTCATCACTGATGCATTGCTTGCAACGTAATCAAGTGCCAACCACAGATCACATGCTGTATTCCCTAAAGACCAGTATCCCATGAGAATGTAGCACGTGTAGAGGTTCATGGAGAACACGCCAATAATGAGGTCTGCAAAGGCTAAACTGAGTAAGTAGTAGTTGTTAACGGTCTTCAGTTGGCTGTTGACTTTGAAGGAGAGCATCACTAGAATGTTCCCCACTATTGTGATGAGACTCACAATGGCTGATACTGTGGCAATAGTTATGACCTCCAGCAGACTGTATGGGGCAGGCGGGATAGCGGAGACATTTCCCCTCACAGTAATGTTTTTTATATCCATGTCCATCCTGATACTGCTGACTGCTTAGTAAAGTCTGGATCAAAGTTTCACAGTGTTCTTCATGCTCACTTGGCAATGGACAACCTGAAAATAGAGAATAAATATGATTAAAAAAGAAAAAACATAAAAATGTGTGTTTTTGTGTGTGTTTCTTTGACACCTGTAAACCAGTGGCAAGGCGAGAAATTGTAATGTGAGTGGACCTTGGTGCCTACTCTCAAAGTAAAGTACTTAATTTTACAATACAAACAATAATAATAGTGATGCAAATTTCTACATTTGGTTTTTGGCTAAAAGAAAAGAAAATCTCTCTTATGTAGCCTAATACAGTGGTTATTAAGTAAATGAGGAAGTATTGGGATATATTGGTGGTCCCACATTTACAGCTTCTATACAACGTTGGTGTTTTTCCTTATGTTGTTAGTTATTTAAAGGATTTTTTTTTTACTTTTAGGAGCATTAAGATAATTTGCAGTAAATGGGTTTTTTGCGATTTTTTATTCACATTATAATTAGACTAATGTAATTCTACAGCCAACAAATAATGGAAAAAAAGTCCATCTCAGCACATCGGGATCTCACATGTTCCAAAAAATGGTCCTATTACTTCTTATACTCATATTTTTCCCCAGTTCGACCAGCTTAGATTTTATATTTGCTGATGCGTTCACGATTAGGCGGAACTAGTGAACGTGCGGAACGTTTATCCATTCAAGAGGGTTCTATTAAATGTTACCCATGTTTTGGAGTTACACCATTACAGTCTCGGCATTAGTTTTATTCTTTCATTTTCCGTTATGGAGAGCACACATAACAGCCGTGGACGCGGTGGCCACTGGAAAAGAGGAGGTGGAGGTGGAGGTGGAGGTGATACTGGAGAGCACAGGGGACGCGGAAGAGGAGGACATCAGCATCGGGGAAGAGGAAAACGGGATCACCGTAGAGGAAGAGGACGCGAACACGGTCCTCCTGCAGACTTCAGAGACTTTCGACGAGTGAGTATCAGCAATAAAAATCACACTGACAATTGTTTTTATTGTCAAAGGTAGCCATAGTTTTACCCCTTATAGTCCGCCATTGGTATCAAATATATGAGTGATACTGCACAAAATGCCTCTAACAAGTTTTTTTTTACTACTTTTTTTTTTACAACTAAACTAAACTAAACTCATTTAGAGAGACTCTGTTGATAATGTTGGACTGTAATTCATCAATAAATGGGTACATATTTAGTGTTTTTGTTGTTGTTGTTGTAACATTACTGTACTGTACTGTACAGTAATATAGACCATTTTGAGGGATGTAAACAAAAACAATGGTCCCAATGTATTTCCTGTTTCACATTTTTAATTTCTAAAGCTTCTGAGAATCCAAAAAGAGCCACATATAGGTAAATAATGTTATGATAGTTGTTTAACATTAGGTTATGATTGAATTGCCTCTTGTTACAGTTATGAAATAGTTTGATAACAAGCAGGAAATGTTCATGGGCCAAAGACATGACCACATTGAAATGGTCTATATTTGCGTCCAAATATAAAGGACAAAATGAATATATAAATCCAAAATGAGAACAATATGAGTAATTAAGTAATCAAAGAATATAACAAAACATTGTGTAAATATATATTTAATTATACAAAATAAAAGACATAACAGGTATTATAATTTTATTTATCTATTTATTTGTTTTTGTTAGATTTTTGTTTTGTTTGAAAAGTTTTGCGTGCTACTATTACTACAATTATGCTTGTCAACAATTTTGACATATTTCTGCATTAATAACTATTAAAAAGATTTAATGAATCTTCTGCATGCGGGCATTCATATTCCTAATTTTGCTTCCACCTCATACTTTTTCTGATTACTTTCCAGAATCAAGATGAGCATGATGACAAGGAAAACGTTGAGGACATGGAGGAGGACAACACCTTTAATAGACGAAAGCTTGAGTCCAACTGGGACCGTTATGAGGAATCGGAAAAAGAAGAAATGAATGAAGATGTTCCTGCACAAAGAGGCACAGACTTTCACGTCCTTCTCACATCAGCTGGTAAGACCTGAATACCCACTTAAATCGGTGTTATTTTCCTTCTCGTGTCTCTGATACAGTACTTTGCTAGTACAATGATTGTATTAATCAGCTAAGACTTTTATACTAATACTCCATAAGAATGCATTACATTGATCAATAGTGACATTAAAGACTTTTACAAAATGCTACAAAATATTTTAAATAAATTTTAATAAAATATTTCTTAGCAGCAAATTATAATTTTTTTAATGATTTGAACTTTTTATTGATTTTCTTATTTGCAGATGAATATTGAATACAGAGAATTAAGATAAAAATACAATAAATAAATAAATAATGTCATATAAATTGAGTAAATAAACCAACCTAAAACACATACCAAAAAAAGAGGGTGGGGGGTTGCCAATATCATAGCCTTAATTATTATTTTGTCTCGTTACATGTTTGCTAGCATTGTGGGTCACAGAAATTCAGAAATAAATTTCAGTCCTTCCATGTAAATTGTAGGAAAGTTTTTCAAAAGCTGCCACTCATCCTAACTCTGAGATCCACTCAAAGATCGGAGGTCTACTGGAAGATTTTCAGTTTTTCCACAATAACCTGTCTGCCTAACATGATACAGCTCTGTATCCACTGTGATTCAGCTTTATTCATGTGACTTAAGGGACAGGGGTCACCAAGTATGTAGCTTGGCAAAAGTCATACTTGGTCTGCAATATTTTTACAAGGTATTCATGCACCTCTCTCCAAATATATTGGATTTCTGGGCATAATACATGAAATAAGTCACCTGCTTCTTCTTGGCATCACCAGCATTCTTTATTATTTTTAAGCAAATTAGGATCATATTAAATATTAAAACTCATATTAAAACTGGAATAATAATGCTCAAAATAAACCTTTGCCGTCACATATAAATGACAATTTATAATAAATTCAAACAGAAATATAGTTTACTGTATATAATTTCATCATAATAGAGTATATGAGACTTTCAGAAATGTGAAAAAGAAATTTACACCCAGCTTTTGAATGGTACTCTTTAGGCAAGTCTAGTCTATTAGCAAGTTTTGGTTTAGTTTTTGAAGTTTACTTCAAAGGTATTCAGGAAATGCCCATAGCCAGCAAAATACATGTGCTGTAAAGTTATTTAAGTGAATACAGACAGTGTACACTTTGTCCAAGGTCAGGTCATTAACACATGTCTAATTATTAAAAGGAAACCATTATAAATGCATTTGTTCTTCAAATATAATGAGCCTAAATTGTGAATAAGTACAGGATAAGACTGCATTACACTGTTCCCTTGTGGGATTCGCTTCTCATTTCCCTAATCTGCTTCCTCGAAAGCCACATTGATATTCATGAGATATATTTGTGTCATCTAATTTTATGACAGTGAAGTACGGCTGGATGGCACTGCCTCTTTTGGTACTGCAAAAAAAAGACCATACATCAATTGTGCATATCAGTGCAGTTTTTTATTTATTTTGCACTGCAAACACGCTTACCATAAAATATCATGTGTTAGTAGCAATCTATTTATTGTTGCCAAACTGTTAAAGTTGTACTCCAAACAAAACTGAAGCACTTAATTTGTTTTGCTGCTCTCTACATGTTTTCCTGTGTCATTCGCTGCACATTCACGATTAGTCATCAGAGCTTCAACTCGCTGATCCCTGCCAATGTGGGTGTAGTTTGTATCTGTTCTCTGGAGCAGGTATTATATCTACGACTTCAGGATTTGTGTAGTACAGCTTGTCCATCAAAATGGTGTGGTTGCACATCGCTACTTGGGATGACCGCAACAAAAGAATGTCGCTGCTTATTATTTCACTTTAAAGTAGTTCAATGCATCAACCAGACTGCTTTTGAAGAAGAATTATTTTTGTCTTTCAAATTTAAACCATGAAAACATATCTTTTTCAGGCTACTGTTTGACTTGGCAAGGTGTATAAACATTGTCACACCTCTTGGTCAAATATTTCAGTATAATAACTACAGTTTTATAAATAGAAAGATGGCTGTTCCGGTTTTTTCGGCTCTGTGTGTTTTTCAAAGTTGCCTGGCCTCTCCTGCGATGCACAACACTCAGTCTTTTATCTCATTATGATTCTGCCAGCAGGCTCTGATTAGTGAGAGTGGAGGTAACGGACTGATTAGGTATAAAATGAGTGTAATTCAGCTTTCACCAGTGAGTGGAACGTCCTTCTATTACCCTTGAGCTTTCTCACTATGACCAAAATCATAAATTAATCTGGGTTCATCCAATGGGTAATTTGCTTAAAAATTCAAACTTTGTCCTCAGTTGGTCCAGTGGTCCACAACCAAGAGCCTGGGCCCACTTGGAGTCTCTGCACAGGGGGTCTTCTTAAAGGGATAGTTCACCCAAACATTCTTGAGCACAAAAACCTTTAACCATTGACTGTCAAAGTATTTGTTTTTCCTATTATGGATGTCAGTGGTTACAGCTTTTCAGTTTTCATCAGAATAACTTCTTTTGTGTCTGCAGATGAAAGAAACTCATAAATGTTTATGACCAATTAAGGGTGGGATATAGTAAATCAATTTTAATTTGGGGCTGAACTGTCCCTTTTAATGTGGCTTCAGATGACTTGGGTTCTACAGTCTTATAAAAGTGTGATTTCCAGACCTTGAAAAATCATGGACGTTTTTAAAACCTTACAAATTTATAGACATGCAGATTTGGAAAAATTAAGAAACCACTTGAAAAATGTGTTAAGTATGATTTTTGAGTAAAATGTTAATATTTGTTTTATTCTATAAAGGTCTTTCAAATGTAAAACTTTGAAAATGAGCAGTTCTGAAAATACTTGGGCAATTCTTCAAATTATATAAATGATGGCACCGACTCATTTTTGGATGAATTATTACCTTCTAAAAGTTTTTTGTATGTGTGTGCTCACTTTTATTTTATTCATTTCCATAATTCCATATACTCTAAATTTAATTTAAACAAGCATTCTTATTGCTTTAGGCAAATAACAAGAGAAATGTATAGATGATATATATGAGTTGTCAACTTCATCATAGGGAAGTTTAATCTATCAGTTTCACCGAGGAAATCCTTATGCACTTCATAGAAAACTTATTCTGGCTTGTAAACTATTCTTTGTCATATACAGGAACACAGGTGTAGCCATATTTTATCCAAATGAGAAAGTATTCCCTAAGAAATGAATCTGCATTCAGCAGCAAAATTGCTATAATTGTGAATGGCATATTATAGTCTTTACTAGCATATCTTTCAGACGGTTACTGTAAAGAAAACTGCATCTGTCAGATAACCACTTAAAATCTGTTTACCAAACGGCTTCATATGCTAGCAAATCTCTGATGCAATCATTTTTGTTGCAAATTACTGTCACACAGATGGGTAATTTTATTTTGTCTAATCTCACAGTTGATCAGAGATTAATCTGTCAAAACCTCATAACAACATCTTTGAATGTGTGCAGCCTCATTCAGTGTTTGTTGTCAGTGTAGTGGTGAACTTGTTGCCAGAGTCAGGATAAAGCTAAAGAACTCTGGCTGTTTTGTTGCTCTCAGAATAAACCTGAAACTCACACTGTTTTGAAGACACACGATGAGTAGGAATGTGGTCATTGCTACCTTGTAGTATCAGGTAATAATGATCTCTTTCAGATGAAACTGATGTAGAGATCCCTGAGGAGGGCACAGTTTCCCGCTTAACATGGCTGAATATTTAAACAGTTTGTAAACGCAGCCATCTTAGCTTTGCATTGATTTTTGGTTTCGGTAAGGAGTTGGAATTGTAAACACAATTCGGTATATTATATTTGCAGGAAATTTAAAAATGAATCAAGCAGACAAATAAAATGTTAATGTGGTATTTCATGGGTTCTGCAAGTTTTATTTTGCCTTTATGCAAATTAAGGCCTTAAAAAGGTCAAAGTCTTAACTTCATGAAGTCATTGCATTAAATGCTGAGTCAGCACATAAATAATGATAATATAAATAATAATAATAAATACTTAATATGTAAATATATCTACATGATATGCAAAATTTGTAAATTAACTTTTCAAGCCAATGTATTTTGGACAAGAATCTTTTAAGACATATGCATTGGAGAATATAACAAATACTGAAGAAAAGCACACCTTTTACATTGTGATAAGAAGTTTCAGTAAAAGCAATTTAGATATTTTAATGGTTGGGAGAAGAGTTATTCAAGCCTTAAGCTATTTCCTGGTAAAATGAATTAAAAATTGAGATCAGTAAGTAGGTGTATTTTCTTTGAAGTGCTAATACAACTTACTGTGCTCTCTATAAATTAATATATTAGTCATTAGTATTATATTAGTCACAGTAAAATAACATCAGTTTATATATCATGTAAAAAAAATATTAACTACAAACTATTGAATTACCTACAATGTTTTAAAAAAAAACGTATTGAAATGTATATTATTACTACAGTGATTATAGATCCTAGCACACGTTTATTTCTTTGTTCATTTCACACTGTAGATTGAGACTTGTGTCTACACTCTGATAAATGCCAACCCAGCGTTGGGTCAAATATTGACAAACCCAACATTGGGTTAATTATTTTCAGTTAAATTTAAATAACACTTCTTTTTTTTTTTATCCCAACAGTTGGGTTTGTCCATATTTCACCAAATGTTGGGTTACAACAGCCCATTTTTAAAGTGTAGGTGAACATTGTCACTTTTTGTTGTTTTATTTGTTTTTGTTGGAAGGATAGGCCATCTAAAATCATTTATTCTGTCTTTTATAGTTCCAAACCTTTCTTCTGTGAGACATAAAAAAGGATATTGTGAAAAAATGTTTCAAAACTACATAAAACCCAATTGTCTTGCATTGTATGGAGTCATACAGGTTTGCAATGACATGGTTGCGAGAACAGTATTTTCAGTTGTGTTTTTAATTTATAATCATTTAAATTGAAACATAATTATTGTTAGTTACTATCAATTAACATTTTTTAACTGTTTAAAAACGAGCTTCAATCCATACAGCTAAATTGCCTAATGATTACTATAAAATAGGTTTTTGTATAAAACTTACTTGAACAACAGATCTGGCTTGCTCAGATTATGACCCATCTGAAATCTTTTCCTCTTGTCAACTCTCACCATCACTCTCGGGAATCCAAAATCTTGATATAATCCTCAAATAGTAGGAATATTTTCTCCTCTGTTAGATGTTTTTTTTTTCCAGTCCTCAAGAAAGTCAAAGAAAAAGAGCTTTCTCTCAAGTTATGACCGCAACACCAAAGTCCAAACCAGTGTTAGTGAAGCATCTCCTGTAATCTCGGAGGTGGAGGATGATGATGATGATGGGGAAGTGCTGCTGTTGCTGTTTCTCAGGATGAATATGTGCTGCTGCCTGTGGACGCGCTGACAGACACAGATGTGAATGGCTGGGAGGAGGTCATTCCCACTGGGCTGGGATGATCGTCATGATTTGGGGCAGTGAACAACAGGCAGACGGTGAGAATGGGAGGAGGAAGAGGAGAGGGCTGAAGCCGAGCAGAAATGAGGGGATGAAGGGTAGACCGCTCTCACTTGCATTGTAGACAGTGGGGGAGTGTGGAAGGATGGTACGGTTCTCACTGCTACATAATGGAGGCATTAATTTACTCTCTTTTGACACAGATAGTGTGGCTGTGAGCAAATAGGTGGGTGGAGAACATCGGTTATCTACAAATACAGAAGTAAGAGGGTCATTTGGTGATTTTTTTTTTGTTATGTCTGTAGGAGCTGCTGTAGCTCAATGAAATGGTGGTTTGAAATATTACAAGCTATTGGGGTGCCATGTGATTGATTTTATTTATTTATTTATTTATAAATGTTGCTCCAATAGATTTTCGAGGAAATGCAGCTGTTTGTCTGGTGTTGAGATTTATCAAAAAAATCTATGGTCATTAACATATGAAAATTTACTTTACAGTCAAAGGGATAGATTACCCAAAAACTTTATTTTTGTCATCATATACTCATAATACACTCATTCCAAACCTGTTTGAGTTTATTTCTTTTATGGAACACAAAGGAAGATTTACCCTTTACCAGAAAGCCATTAACTTCCATAGTACTTTTATTCCTTCTATGGATGTCAATGAATGTTTTTTTTTTTCAACATTCTTCAGAAACTCTTGTTTTGTGTTTAACAGAAGAAAGAAATTCATAAATGTTTAGAATTACTTAAGGGTGAGTGAATGGTGAGAATTTTATTTTTAGGTGATCTATCCCTTTAAATATTAAAGCTTATTTTAGTTGCACAAGCTTCACCAAACAGAATTAATAATCATTGTTTTCAAATACGCTCATCTCCAATTGGTCAGTAAAATGAATAGCCCAACCCCAAATGTACATAATTTATGTTGCATTGGCTGGAGTAATACAGGGTTTCCACTGGTCATCGGATTTATGGAATATCATGGAATTTTAAAAGGTCTATTCTAGTCAGACATTGAAAGTTGTGGATTTTTATTTATTTTTTGGTCCAAATGATGAAATATCATTTATTTTTGTTTGTCGTTTTATCAAAATGTAATTTTCTATACCATGTTTATTTATTGCATTTTCAAGTTTTGCCTGTTGTTATAGTTAGTCATATTTTTTCATGCAATGTTTTTATTTATTTATTTATTTTTTATTCTTATTCCTCCACTTTTTAACTGACAGTCAAAAGTATATTAAGGCAATTTGACTTTTTTACAACATCAAGCAACATGAGTTGTTTTGTTTTGCTTAAAATAAATTAAAGTGAATGAGACAGGAAGTCTTGTGACGCATCACACTTATGTGAAAAAAAAGTTGGATAGCTCATGGAAATTCAGCTTTTTAGTCAGTGAAAATCAGGGAATTTGACTTGGAGTGGGAACCCTGGTACGATTATGGAGAGAGAATTGTTTCGTAATTCCAAACAAATATAATATTGTATTTGATTTGTATTTATTTGTGATTATACTTGATATTTGTCAATCGCTTCACATTTATTTGTGGATCGGATTATATTTGTTTGGAATAACGAAACAATTCTCTCTCCATATACAATTACTAAAGTAAATATATATGCATACAAAAATTATTAATTGTAAAAAAATAAAAATAATATGTGCATAATACATGTGTGTATATTTGTTAAGCATATATAAATAAACACACATACATGGATTTGAAGTTGTATTGATAATTTCTGAAGTGTGGTTTGATCCATCTAAATCTGCTCTCACAGCTGCAAGAATATAATAAGTTGCATAAAAGGAAGACATGAATAATCAATGAAGAAAAAAATTAACTTGAAAGGACAGTTCAAACATCAAGTTGCAATAGTACGACTGTAGGATGCTGAGGCTCCTCGTAATCCTTCCCCATTTCAACATGGCCATGTAAGCACTGTCTAAGAGACAGGGTCATTACTCTTTAGACGTTTTCCCTTTTGCAACATGGTTGTCTACAATACCACAGTGAGATACTACAGTGGCACAGTCTCACGTCTTCGTGTCGTACAGTCAGGTTGACAGAAAATTGCTTATGTAACTTATTGCCGTGTAGGGCAGGATTTCCAGGCCTCCAAGTTTATTGATCATAATGAGATCATAATGGAGGATATGAGCCGTATCACGTACCCTGGAGGAGGACTAATAACGAAGGGCATAGATATACAGTGACAGCTCTGCATCTGTGTGTCTGTCTTAACATAGTACGTCTCTTCTGGGTCTCAGATGGCCAGCAGACACAACTCAGCCCTACACGCTACGCACTCGGGTTACACTTTGACAGTGAATTAATACAAAATTTCATGACCTTGTTTATCTGTTGACTGGCCTTTGGAGTGTCTGTGTCCCTGTAGAGGAGGAAAGATGTGGTGATTCATTACCAGTGACACTGCACCTGTAGGAAACCATCCCCCCTACCCACATTCTCTCCTTTATGTGAGCATTTTGAACCTCCACCTGTGGCCCTAGTACTGTCGGTCTCAATAGCTGGACCTTCCTAAAATTGACTGCACCCTGGTGGGTCACAGCTCTCTATAGAAAGTCTTAATTTTATAGCCATGTTTGGCAAGCAACAGTCTTGTCTTTTGAATTGGAGCTGAATGTCGGCAAATATACAAGTTATTGGTGCATTTGCTCAGTTTTTAAATAGCATTTAATCAAGTGCTCATTTTGACATGTAAGCCAGTCCCGTTTTTGTGAAATTATTTATTTATTTATTTTTAGACTAACAGCTTTAGATAATTTTCTGCTCATTCAGCATCTATCTGGCTACAATTGGGAATTGAGATTTCGGTTTGAAAGATGAAGGTGTCTTGCTGCGTATTGACTTCTGTTGCTTGTCTACATGCTGAAACTTCAAAGATTTGGGATCCACAATTTTGTCAATGAATTAAAACGTTTATTCTGCATAAATATGTTAGATTGAAAAAACAATCCAAGATATTTACAATAAGGGCTGAACAATTTATCGTTTGAGCATCAATATCGCAATGTGTGTATCCGCATAAGTAACATCGCAGGATTTTATTATTTATTAAAGATTTAAAGATATTATTCAATATTATTGTATAAAATTAACCGTGTTATTTTATGTTTGTTGGTTCAATTTTTCTATTTGAATACTGTTAAGACTCCCTAGAAAACCATAAAACACTGTTTGTTTAACTTTTTTTTTGGTTTCTGCTATTTATATATCCTTGTAATTTATTATATTTTATGCAGATGCACTGTATGGAAAAAGATTTAATCAGCCCAGACATTTCTTAATGAATGAAGTATTTCTAAATATATATATATATATATTTCCAGCAAAACAAAATATTGCAATGTCTGATTTTTCCAACATCGTGCAGCCCTATTTACAATGTTACTAAAAGATTTCTATTTCAAATAAATGCTTTTCTTTCAATCCTCATTTCTAAAAGCAAATACAAATATTCAAATAAATATTTTGAGGTTTAAACCCTTCCCATTACTAATTGCAAGAAAGGTAATATTTGAAAAAATAAATAAATAAATAGAATCACTTTAACGTTTCTAGATTTTAGCAATTTCTTGAGCAACAAGTCAGCATGTTAGTATGATTTCTGAAGCATTTACTATATGTTTGTCCAAATAAATGCATCCTATGATCATCAATGATGCATTTTAAAAACCTTACAGGTTCAAATGTTTGAACGGTAATTCATTCACTCATTTTCTTTTCAGCTTAGTCCCTTTATTAATCAGGCGTCGCCACAGCAGAATGATCCGCCAACTTATCCAGCATATGTTTTTTGCAGCGGATGCCCTTCCAGCTGCAACCCAACACTGGGAAACACCGATACACACTCTTTCACACGCATACACTACGGCCAATTTAGCTTTTTCAATTCACCTATAGCGCGTCTCTTTGGACTGTGGGGAAAACCGGAGCACCCGGAGGAAACCCACGCGAACATGGGGAGAACATGCAAACTCCACACAGAAATGCCAACTGACCCAGCCAGGGTTCGAACCAGTGACCTTCTTGCTGTGAGGCAATCGTGCTACCCACTGCACCACCGTGTCGCCCTTGAACGGTAATATATTTGCCAAATAGTTTCGATCGATTGGATATCAATTGTTCAATTTTTTATTTCATCATGTTTCATTCAAGCCTGTATGTCATACAAATGGTCACCGTGTCTTTTTTTCTTATACAGTATGAGTATGTTGATAATGTGATCACACAAAATCGGGTTTTTTCAAGCACAGAGAGGTGTTTCTGTAAGAATGTTCACTTGCCTGTTCAGCACCTGCACAGCCTGTGTTTTTGATCACACACACACTCGCGTACGCACACTGTGACTGCAGAGTCTCTGCATCAAGCTTTGGACAGTAATTATGGTGCGGGGGTGTGTGTTTGCACCCACACACAGTATCACAATGTCATCTCCGTAATAATGTGTAACAGTAACCACCACTGTGTTAATGACTGTGTGTGTGTGTCTCTTCTCTCTCTGCTGTTGTTACCATAACACCTGTATGATTTACATAAGGCCACTCATTATTTAAAAACCATTTTATATCCTTTATGAATGTTGGGAAGGCCGACAGAGGCCACTTGTTTCGGATCATTTCCATATTGGCTTTCCATATATTTTTATCTGTCAACTTCTAGTGAATTTTCTTCTGTTGCATTGTTCCTTGTTGTCATATCATTGAAATGGGGGAGCTTTTTTTCAAAACCCTACTTACAGGTTAAAGGTTTAAGTGAGCATAACAGTAAATAACAGTTGTGTAATGATAGCTTTTAACTATTAATAGTCTGGATGATTTTGTCCCCAATGAACCTGTTTTATAATGCTGCCAGGAAGTGGTCCCCTGATTGTCCCATTGAGTTCATGTATGCCCATAGATGCATTATTTGGGGCAGTGTTGATATTTGGGGCATGAAGTCCTTTGGTATTTGGTTTGAAGTGGATGTTTTTTTTCATAGGCGCTGTCACTGAAATAACTCAATTTATCTCTCTGTTATCTGGATTCTATGTGGTTGGGAAATGTATCATGAGAGATGAAAGAGAAATCTTTCAAAATTGTGGACAGGTATTATCTGCAGCTGGTACATTACTCTAGGCCCACATGGAAATGCAGATTTCCGCAGATTTTGAGCCCATCGTTGAGTCTATTTATTTACTTGTGTAAATGTGTGTAAATTTATATGTATTCAGTTTTTTTATTAATTTGATTGATATTGTTGACTAATAGGAAAATGTTTATTTGATTTATTTACAATACAGTTTGTAAAGTAATATTTTCTGTCTTTTAGTAGATATATAATATGAGAGACTTGCTTTGTTACCAAATAAGTGGATCCGATTGAATTTGCATTGTAAATATTAAATAAAAGTTAAAAAGTTTTTTTTTCCCATATATTAAGTTTTTTGTTGCGATACTCCCAAAATCATTCTGGATAAATCCGCAGATTTTATTTTTACAAAATTCTGCTCAGAAATAGCAAAAAATGTCCACAGATTCTGTCTGGCCCTATAAAATAACGAAAATGTATATTATGTTTGTTCAGATTTTTAAGATATTCGATATTCATCAATATTTTTACCTTTAATTTTGGAGAATTCAAAATGGTGTTTAAAAGGGAACAGCCATTCTTAATAGGTCAAAAATGTTTGCATCAAGGATGAAAAAAAAGTATAGCATTTTTGAAACAAAAAAAGTATAATACATGTTTAATTTTTCCTACAGATTAGTACTAATTTCTTGTAATTTAAATTTTTTAAAAGCCATTAGGCTTTATCCATTTGTCAGCAAAACGTTTTTTAATTATTAAAAATATAAAAAAATTTACATGATCCCTCATTCTATTACATATTTTAATAAGTACATTTTATTTTAACGTATGTAATGTTAATTGATGTTGTAAGATTTTTGTCCATATTTTGGCATTTTAAAATATTAATGACAGGTTTATTTATGAAACATTTTATAACACTAAGTAATTCCAAGTGCTTTACATTTTAAAGCTATTAAAACAACTGAAATACATAATATAAAATGCAATGAAACTATGAGAAAAATGATTCAGAAAAAATATAAAATGTTTGTTGTTGTTGAAATTTTGACAACCAAAGCCTGCTGTAGAATTGTGCCAAAAGGATGTCAAACCCCGGAATATAATTTGCTATATACATTTGCTACTAGACAGAAAATAGCTGTTCAACATTTCCTTCTCTTAAATGTTGACATGCTGTTCCCTATAGTTCTCCCTGAGATGTGTTTTCTCCATGTTGATCAGTGGGAAAAGCGTCTCCTTTGATCAAGACTAGTGCATCGAGTGTTTGATTCATCTCTATGGAAATAAATTACTCTTGTAAATCTCCTATTAAGACGAGCCACAGCTGTCTGCTAACCTGATGATCAGTTCAGGCCAGAGACCCAGCTGTAGACAGACAGTACACACACACATACAAACACACGCACACACATACATGCACGCGTACACACACAAACAAGCAAACAAACAATAAGAGACCTTATGTAGCTTTTATGTTTAGATACAAATGTAAAGATGAAAGGAGAAAACTGTTGCCCTTGTAATGTAGGTCAGGTTGTGTAGAGGTGGACGGATTTAAAAAAGGACTCTGAATGACCCGTGCTCTTCCTGGTCTATTGGCGCAGGCTCTGATGGTTCATTGCTGCGTGATCAGATCAGATGCCCTTTCACAGCCTTTCCTTCATTCTGTCATCTTGCCTCACATGCGGTTTCACACCTCAAGGACAGATACTGGTGTGCTTCTGAATTACTAGCGTTCTTCACTTGAAGTGCATCCCATATGGGAGGTGGATCCACAGATGAATAGGAATTAAATAGATTAATAAGGAGCAGTGGGCACTCCTGGCTGTTAGGAAGCTGTTGAGTGTGTGCAAACAATGGATCCTGTGAGAGTTCCTCCTGATGATCATTAATGCAACATCAAGGACTGCTGTTTTTAAAGTCCGTCCGAGTAAGGCAAAGGTTCCTAAATATAATTTTTAACATAAATAATATTGCTACTATTTAAATACAATTAAATACAGCAATCAGTCAGATTTCTTTTATTTTTATGTTTGTTTTTTTACATCAGGGTTATTTTGGACTGATTATTTTGGGGTATTTGCTCACTGGTTCACCATACTTAATAAATTCCCAGAATTTAGTGGCTAAAAATAAACTGATCACAAACAGAGTGGCGAAATCAAGCATTACCCTACCAAATCCCAAGATCATATAATTGTGAATTACTTTAATAATACAATTTAAAGTACTTCTGTAACTTTTAGGTATTTATTAAGATTATTCCAAAGTATATGCTAATAACCTGTTCTTTACAGTTTCATTGATATTTGACAAAGTAAAGTACATATATTTTTCTTATCATAGGAACTGTTTAGCTTACTGGAGGATAACCATAAAACTAGTATAGCATATTAAACATGAACATCAGCTTCTCTGCCATGTTGAGATTTAGACAATTTTACAAATAAACTTTGCTCCATTCAGACAGTTAATTCAGCCTGATGGGATTAAGCTAATAATCAATTGTGGCGTCGCAATTTGCCTATTATGCTATTTCTTGAAAATTATGTAGTTTTTTTTTTTTTTTTTTTTTTTTCAAACGGTGTGCAAACAGAAGAGCATGCGAGCTTTGGGACATACTGCTTCCTCATTAACGGATCGTTATGTTGCTTAGTTACATTCCCTGTCAATCATCTCAACACATCTTCCACATTTCTTTAATTTCCTACCACGTTGGAGGTGCAGCAGTTGGTTAATCTACCATTTGCGGGTGTTTCATCCAGAGAAATCTTCTCCGGTGTTTGCATAATTGTGCATGTAGAAGTTAATGACCAAATGTGTCTTTATAAAAGTTCACATTGTTGTTGCAGACAAAATATAGTGACTTACTTTTGCTGACTTAAAAAAAAAAAAAATTATAATATTTTATAATATATTATTATAATAATATATATTATTTTGTCTAGCACCCACTTGAGGCGGCTTGCTTTTGTGTGCATTTTTTAATGAATGAGATCATACAAAGACCAATTCACCAAAATGTTTACAAATAATTACAAATTATCAAGAGGCCGGGTTGAATTCACATCTATAGTTGTAGTTAGTTGAGTTGTAATTTATCTGAACAGATGCAGAAGTGTTTTCTTTTCTATGTCTGGTTTACTGTTTGCTTCTTTATAAACATAATGATTTGAAGCTTACGCAACAGTTTGTTCAAACTTACTGATCAAAACCCAGTTCAGACTTTTAATGATCTGAAGAAAATCTGTTTTTTCATTTATTTATTTATTTTACACAAGATGCGTTCAAATGAACCAAGTGTGTGTGAACCGCACAAAGTCTCTCCTTTCAAGTCCAGACACTAATAGGAACCTTTCGGTGTTCTTCATGGCAGCTGTGGTGAACTGTACGATAAATTACCGTCTTATTGTTTCAAATGTTTGGCTTGAAATGTTTTAATTGCAACCATGGTGGACTGATTTATTTTGATGGTTCATTTCGTTACAGAGTTGTTTTGTGTTAATTGGCTTAGCAATTATTTGCTCAAAAGCTGTGACGACCAAGCAGCCTCTTCCAAAGGCCAGGAGCCTCCCTGCATTAAGTGCCTTTTTTTTTTTCAGCATCAGAAAGAGCTTTATTGCCAGGTATGTTCACACATACGAGGAATTTGTTTTCATGACAGAGCTTCTACAGTGCAACAGAATTACAGAGACAGGACAAAAAACAGATAATAAATATGTTTAAAAAAATAAAAGTAAATAGTGAATGCAAATATACAAATTGACAAGTGTATGTACAGGAATATTACTATATATAACATTATATGGCAGCTGTTATGTGCAAATTGGCATGTAGAGTATGTTGTTAAATAAGTGTTTATGTGTATAAAAAGTGTATAGCAAGTAGTGATGTTTGTTTCATAATTACTATCATCAAGTGTTCATGAGATGGATTGCCTGAGGGAAGAAACTGTTTCTGTGTCGGGCTGTTTTGGTGCACAGTGCTCTGTAGCGTCGACCAGAAAGTAAAAGTTCAAAGAGGCAGTGTGCTGGGTGTGAGGGGTCCAGAGTGATTTTGGCAGCCCTTCTGCTTGCTGTGGAAAAGTACAGTTCTTGGAGAGTAGGGAGGGTTGTACCAGTGATTCGCTCAGCAGTCCGAACTATTCGACGTAGTCTTCGGAGGTCGGATTTGGTAGCTGAGCTAAACCAGACAGTTATTGAAGTGCAGAGGACTGATTCAATGATGGAAGTGTAGAACTGTTTCAGCAGCTCCTTTGGAAGGTTGAACTTCCTCAGCTGACGAAGGAAGTACAACCTCTGTTGAGCTTTTTTGACAATGGAGTCAATGTGAGTGTCCCACTTCAGATCCTGAGAGATGGAGGTGCCCAGGAACCTTTAATGAGTTTAATGAGTAACACTGGATGATGGCCCGTGCTCACTTTAATGGTGTTGGCGGTGAAGGTTCACAGCTTCTCCAGCTCGTCGTGTCAACGGTGTTTTATAGGGCTCTTGAAAAAGCCAAGAACACTGGGCAGTTTTTGGTTGCCAGGCTTCGTACGTGATGCCTCGCTCTGGGAGGAAATGACCTGTACTCATAGAGCTTCTTCCTGTGCCATTCAGAGACGGGTCAGAGAATGCCAGCCTGCAGAGACACACACATCTGCCACACTGACATTGTGCCAGCACTGCACCAGAGTTCTCTTTCACATTACTCATTTTTATCAAAATGCGGTTAGTGCGTATTTATTGCATGTTTGTGTGTAGGGATGCACAGTATGTCAGTATTTATTAATCAGTTGACAGTAGGTATAAGCCAGTTTTCAAAAGTACTAACATGATACAAGTTATTTGTGTTATGAACTGAAATATAAAAAAAATGCCAATGGAAATTTGAAGCTTTTTTAAATAATGACCTCAAATTAATTTTTTATTTATAACTATTTAGTCAAAATTGAATATATATCAAATTGAAGTCAGTTATTGCTTTGTATTTTTGACTTTTTTAGAAATATGAATCTTCACTTGCCTAAAGATTTCATTCAGTTACTATTAAGAGGGGCACAAATCAATTATAAAATGATTCTTGAGCCATCACAATGCATATTTTCCTCCAGCTATTTTATTAATAATGATTAGAATATTAATAACCACAACATAGGCGTTGTTATTTTTAATATTAATCAAATGGAGCACAGATATAAATAACAGTCAGTAACATTAATACAATATAAATAAAAAAACAAAATTAAAAACAGTACGTCTATTAAACAGAAGCATTCATAAAAGAAATAAAACCGAGAATGAGTAGTCAGATGAAATGAGTGATTCCCTGTTTTAATATTTGATTAACATTAATGATAGCAGCAGTTTTATTATATTAAGACTTAATTAACTGATCTAATATACTATTGCACATCAGCTTTATACACTTTACAGTAGGGGGCAGTCGTGGCCTGGTGGTTAGAGTGTTGGACTCGTGATCCGAAGGTTGCTGGTTCGATACTCGGTACCAGCGGGAATTGGGGGTGGGGGGAGTGAATGACCAGCACTCTCCACCACCCTCAATACCACGACTGAGGTGAGTCCCTTGAGCAAGGCACCGTTCCCCCCAACTGCTCCCCGGGCGCCGCAGCATGGCTGCCCACTGCTCCGGGTGTGTGTTCACGGTATGTGTGTGTTCACTAACTGTGTGTGTGCACTTGGATGGGTTAAATGCAGAGCACAAATTCCAAGTATGGGACACCATACTTGGCCACACTTCACTTCACTTCACTTTACCTTTTAACTGTTTACATTCTTCTAAGACTGCTGGCTGTGTTTATATGACTATAGATGTTATGAAATAATTCTGTGCATTTAAAAATACTATGTTCATATCTATATTGTGATGAATCTGAAAAAGGATTATTTTCTTCAGCTCTTGTATTTATTTATTTTTATTTTGAATGAATAAATGCATTTTATTCAGTATCAGTATACTTTTCTTTAAAATAGCCTAGAAAGGGGTGACTGAATGATTGGTTGAACTGCTTTTAATTATAGTTTAAATATAGCAAATTAAGAGAAATCGCATTGCATATACACAAAATACTATTCATTTTATTGAATCATCAACAAATGCAGCTATTCTGTAGTACCAAATATCAGCATTCTTGCATGTGTAATTATGCTCAATGTTATGATTTAGCAGCCGTAGCATAAAAATTTTGAAAGCTTTTGGTATCAAGCCAACATATATTTTCTTGTCCACTGTAAACCGTGTCCATATGCTTATTTCTTAAGTGTTTGCCGTAGGTGCATATGCCACATGCAGCTGGTTTGTTCTATTCTCCAGTCACTGTGCTTGCTCTGATAAGGGTCCGCTGGCCCTCGCCGCACATGCTGACAAGACCTTTGCTCATCGTTATGGCAGCAGTTTCCATGGCGCTGTCACTGCCACTGAAGGAAACATGATGAAATTGCTGGATGGCATCTCCTGTCCACAGCTCCACATCCCACACTGATAACATCAGCCGCTGCGTTCCTGTTTCCTGTGACCTCACCCCTGTGTCAATCGGCTGATATATAGACAAAAATACAGCATGCTGTGCCCATATTAGTGCTCTTATCTAAAAAAAAAAAAAGCATAATAGTTGCACTTTAATGTAGTGTATTCACCATGCTTTGCGAGATACTGGAGTGCAGTCATAACCTCAAAATGTTATACCTTAAAAAATCTCAATTTTTAATTTCCATTTTCGATAACACAGTAGAGTATTATTACAGCATTCATTAAAATGGCAGGTCTTTATTGCTTTATTTGCTGGATTTTCACTTGCTCTGCCAAAATTTGGCCCAAAATCTATAGGAGTTTTTTCTTCTGTTGAACACAAAAGAAGATATTTTTAAAAATGCTGGTAACCGCACTCATTGACTGCCATAGTTTAGTTACTTTTTTTTTTCTTGCTATGGAAGTCAGTAAGAGCAACAAGCATTCTTCAAAATATCTTCTTTTGTGTTCATAATAAAGAAACTCATAGACTTTAAAAACACGAGGAATAATTTTGGGGGGTAAACTATCCCTTTTAAGACACTGGCATGTTTATAATGCAGCTATAACTTAAAGAAACTATACTTTTCTTCCTTAACTATTTTACATTCTCTTTAGACATTGCAGGTTTTGTTTTAAAGATGGGTATTTTGACATTAGAAAGAGCTGAACAGGGAAATTCTGTGGAGCGGCAATTTCATGTAGTTTCAGATATTTTAGTACTGAACTCCAGATACTTCTGACAACACTTTTTTTCAGATGTTTCTTTATCTTTTTAACATTTTACATGCGGTCTTTGCTGGCGGATTGGCTGTGAATGCTCTTTTGAAGAAGCATCTCTCCACTTGACCTTGATACCATGCGCTGTTTCCTCGCTGTCAGTTTGGCCAACTGCACTTGGCAAGTGTGTCTTAAATGAAAGAGCGTTAGCGAGGCCTGCTGTTCTGGCTGGGACAGCTGTGCGTGACTGACTCTGAGCTTCTTTCTTCAGCTGTCCCAACACGCTGCCACTTCACTATTCACGCTGCTTGTGTCAAGGTGAAAATGACTTCAAAGATGAGGCGTCCAGTTGTGGCCGAGTGTTTCAAACATGCAGATCTGAGAAGTGTTTTTGCTTGCTTGTGTCGTTATCTCACAGTTACTGTATAATTAAGGGGTTGAAATCAAAGAGGAGACTGTAAATATTATTATTGATAGAGATGCGCTGATTTCTTTTAGGGTTGATAACAATTTTAAGAAAAATCCTTTTGGCTGATTGTGATACCAATATTGGTCAATTGCATACACTAACAGTACTAGGTTTTTTTTAGTGCTGGGCAAAAATTAATCGTGATTAATTGCATCCAAATATAAATTTTGTTTTGACATGACTCAAGCGTGTGTAATGTGTATATTTATTATGTATTTATAAATACACACATGCATGCATATATTTGAGAATGTTTATTTATATTTCGATTAGAGCTGCATGATAGATCTGCGGTATCAATAAAATTTCACAAGATGACTATTTTGAACTCACAATTTTACATTGATCCATCTGCATAAAATATACAACATTATACAAAAATACACAAAATAATATAAAGCTAAGATGAAAACATTTAAACAAAGATAAAAATATAAATAACACTTTATGGTTTTTGGTCGAGTCTAACAGTATTGAGATATAGAAATGTAATAATCAGATGTAAAATAACTGTCTTCTTTTTATAAATCTATCATTTATATATTTTTCTTCAATGTTATATAATTTATATACTTTTTCATCTATTTATAAACATATAAACTCAATCAATTGAATGTAATCTAATTGTTAAAGCAGAAAATGTTATAATCTCTTGTCCAAATGGTTAAAACTAACTTGAAATCTCTTGAGATCCTGCGATGTGACTATTGCAGATTCGCACATTGCGATATCGATCCTGAAACGATATATTGTGCAGCCCTAATTTCGATATAAAATGTATAAATATGTGATACAAATTGTATATAAATCTAAATATCTATGTAATAAAATTTTGTATAGTTTGGTTTCTATGTATGTGTGTGTATCATACACACACATATATTGTGTTAAAACAAACTTTTATTTTGCATGCGATTAATCTGCCCACCACTATTTTTTTTTCATTGAGTAAATTTTACTGAACATGGATTTGATCCATCTAACATTCAGTCCAGGAATTCTGCAACATTACAATCTTCAAAGTGGGTTTTTGCTCTTCAGTGTTTCTATTAACAACATTCTTTTATTTCACATATAATAGAACATGTTTATTTAAGCTTAAGTAAAGCCAGAGCTTTTACTATATGTAAATTACACATTTTGCTGCTCCCGTAAAATATTGATTCACTGAAGTGCTGTCAATTTCTTTTATTGTCCAAGATGTTTTAGCCTAAACAAAACAATATTTTTGTGCCAACGCTTGAGCATGATCTACACCCGTTGAACCACTTCTGACATCTGGCAATTAATGAACTATTGCTATCTGGCTTTTTCATATTATTGCTGATGTGCCGATAAAGTCCACGTAAGTTTCCAATAAATGTTCAGCCTTACCAAAAACTTTTTTTTTCAATGGCTTAACTTGCACAGATAAATTTTTCATATAAAGAATAGCAACGTGCGCTAGCAAAATAAACATTGTCAATTTTGACTTCTAAGTAAATACAATGTCAGCTGATTTATAATTAGGGATGCACCAATGTGTCAAAAAAGATGTTATTTATGTTCATGTTGTGAGCTGTGGTTATGGTCATTGAGTATGAAAACTGTTCAGTCATTTTTATGAATTGAAATATTGTGATATCAATTATGATGATTTATGAATTGTTTTGTTGTGTATGTTGTGTGAGCTGACATTATGGAGTAAAGACAAAAAAAAAAAAAATGAATGAGTGCTGTTTTCCTGAATATCTCAGCCTGCCATTGTGATTGCAAATGTGAAATTGATTTGGCACTATGTTTTATGCCAATAAAAACAGTAATAGACAAAGCCAGAGCAGTACATAACTAAAAATTTGCTAAGAGGATCACATGACCTTTTTCACTCCCAAAAAATAAATAAATAAATAAAACCTGTAAACTTCATGAAGGTGTTAAAGCAAAATTTTAGCAATAACTGGTGATTCACAGTTTTACTCTGGTTCAGTTGTAGGCAAAATACTAATAGGGCTATACACTTAAAAAAATATATATATATATATTATTTTTCCTGTTTCAGGTGACTCTTTCACACAGTTTAGGTTCTCTGATGAGAAGGACTGGGAGTTGGACTCACTGGCAAAAAATCAGGTCCACTTCACACATCATTATACGTATAAACGCAGATTATAAACAGTCCTTTTGTTAAATCTGTTCTCATGTTTGATTTGTGATTTCTTCAGATTCCTGCTCTGTTTATAGACCTGCCGGCTTTAAGTGAGTCTCTTCAAGAGCTTCCACTGCACACAAGACTCAACCTAGAGGCTGAACTGATTCAGGTTCATCATTCACTTTTGTTCAAACAGATGTTTTACAGTACACTTCTTCATTAATATGAGCAAAGAAGGCTGTGGATTCTTGCACGAAATATTAACCAAAAACTGAAGATGCTTGAGTTTGTTTTTTGGATAAAAGTAGAGGATTTTTTTTTTCTTGAAACCCTTTCAAACTGTTAGTGGTGATGTGATGTCATATTGTAGTTTAGGAGAACTTCTCACCCCAAGACCCAAAGTCTGACTTCTGTAATTCTCCAGCTGTGATTCTTGGGGATTTTTTTTGCCTGCTTGAACAGTGACAGACCTCCTAATAGTGCATTTAAGCAAGACAGAGACACATCCTCCTCCAGGCTGATTTATAACACAGATGGGAAATTCTGAATTATTGCCCCTGATGGTTCTCTTTTGTGTTTCTTCTGATTTCTTTTAGCCAATTCCAACAGCTTCTTGCCTTCACACCTCTGTTTTTTGTCTTTTAGCCATTGTAATGAACGTTTGAGTTTGGCTTCTGCATTTGTTCATATTTATACCTCTGTGAAGCAAGAGGTCATGGTTGAACAATTTCATCTTTGTAGTCACCTAGTACCAAAAAAAGTGAAATATCAATGGGAATATACTTCAGAAACATTTAGCTCATGACAATTGCTCATTGAGAAAAGTTGATAATTGTGGCACACGTGTGACCCTGGACCACAAAACCAGTCTTAATGTTTGAATGAATACTCAATAATACACTGTGTTGGTTACAATAATTGATTTTCCTTTTATGTCAAAACTTAATAGAACATTAGGTAAAGGTCATCTTCTATAAATACATTTAGTAAATTTCCTACTGCAACTATATCAACTTAATTTTTGATTAGTAATATGCATTGCCTCAAACCTAATTAGGACAACTTTATCTATATTTACATTTTTTGTAACCTCAGAATCCAGATTTGTAAATAGTTTTATCTATTGTGTGTATTGTCCCTAATATTGTCCTATTCCAACAAGCCATGCACATGTGAAAAGCTTTTTTTTAATTCAGCTTTTAGATTATATATATCAATCTCAATTTCAAAAAATGTACCCTTATGATATTTGTGGTCCAGGGTCACATACATTAAACAAAGTTCTATATATTTTTGATATACTTTTTGAACTACTGTGTTTGCAATAGTTTATGCTCAACGAGACCACAGTTTTTGTCAATATTTTGAGCAAAAAAAATAAATTCACAGCCTCCATTGCTCATGTTTACAGTGGCTGTCAATATCCGTGAAGGTCACTGTGCTTTCTGATGTTTCAGGCATCGACTCCTGTTGATCTGCCGCCAGTGACAGTATCTCACAGAACAGACCTGACTGTGACAGCAGGACTGAAAGCTCCTCCAGCAGGCCGAGAGTCCAGCCTGGCTGTTTCCTGTGGTGTTAAGCCCGTTTCAGGCAGCACAGTGTCTGTCAGCATCTCCACAACCATTCCTCCTGATGATGAAGATGACCAGGAGCTCCACCTTCTCCTCAACCTGCAGAAACCTGTCACTGAACTTCCCTCAGGTCAATCCCACACTACAGCAGATGATGTGCTGAACAACACAGTGCAAGGTATGAACAGTAAACATATTACATTAATTCAAACAGCAAACTTACAGCTTGATTTAGTTTCAACTGCATGTACAATGTATGCTCTACCTAGACCAAGTGTTTTTGTTGATCATGGATTAAACAGAAGATTTTTTAGCAAAATATTTACTGCACTGTATCACTGTTTAGACATAACTACACTACTGTTAAAACGGTCATGATCAATAGGATTTTTGAAGTATATTTAACAACAAATTATCTTGATCTAAAGTGGCAGTAAAGACATCTATAATATTAAAAAAACTAAACAAAAAAAAGCTTTTGTGCTTTCAAATAACTACAGTCTGAATATAAAATATGGTTTCCACACAAAAATAAGCAGCTTGACTGTTTTTAACATTGGCATTGATAATACATCAAATCAGCCTTTCTGAATCTTAACGTAATTATGGACTTATGAAGGACTTCAGCTTTGAATCACAGGAATAAATTCTTTTAAAATTCGTCTAAGAGTTGGTGCTGAGCAAAACAAATAGTGTGTATATATATATATATATATATATGGGGGCTGCACGGTGGCGCAGTGGGTAGCAAGTTCGCCTCACAGCAAGAAGGTCGCTGGTTTGAGCCTCGGCTAGGTCAGTCGGCGTATCTGTGTGGAGTTTGCATGTTCTCCCCGTGTTGGCGTGGGTTTCCCCCGGGTGCTCCGGTTTCCCCCACAAGTCCAAAGACATGCTCTATAGGTGAATTGGGTAGACTAAATTGTCCGTAGTGTATGTGTGTGAATGAGTGTGTATGGATGTTTCCCAGTGATGGGTTGCAGCAGGAAGGGCATCCGCTGCGTAAAACCTATGCTGGATAAGTTGGCGGTTCATTCCGCTGTGGCGACCCCAGATTAATAAAGGGACTAAGCCGAAAAGAAAATGAATGAATGAATGAATATATATATATATATGTTTTTTTTTAAGGTTTCCATGGCTCTTAGTACGCCTGTCACTTTTCCAAACTTTCATTGCCAATCTTAGCCAATTGAAATGGTTTGTTTTGGGTAAATTTTGAATTTCCACATCCAGCGCAGAGCCACATACATCCTAACATTGTTTATTTGATATTATCAGGGTTGATTTGACATTATTTGATATTATTCTCAAAAAGAATACAAACCCAAACCAGCCAACTTCATTAGTTTTCATTATTGGTGTTTGTTACAGTTCTATAAAAGTGCCAGAAATACCCAGTGAATATAATCCTTGAATATAGTTTGGTAGTACTCTGTAGCATGTGAGCATGAGTCTAGATTATTTTCAACTATTTTGTATGTTCAGTAACTTTGCAGTTTCTCAGAATCAAGCTACTGTCCAGAGTACTGGTGTAAGAATGTGATTTTTTTTTCTCTCTCTCTCTCTTTACCTCAGCAGCTTCATCAGAAGATGTGAGAAAAGCAGCAGGTGACATGAAAGACACAAAGTCAGAAGTGGAGATAGAACCTAAACCACAGAAACAGGAAGTGACAGAGGAGGATCTGGAGGACTGGCTGGACAGCATGATCTCCTGACCCAACTGACACTTCTCCACAACATTTCGTTAAAGGGATAGTTTGCCCAAACATGAAAATGTACTCAATCTCAAGTGTTTCAAACCTTTCTTCTGATGAACACATAAGATATCTTGAACAAAGCTGGAAACCTGTAACCACTGACTTCCATAGTAAGAAAAACAAATATTATGAAAGTCAGTGGTTACAATTTCAAAATATCTTCAACAGAACAAAGAAACTCAAACAGGTTTGTGAGTGATCCCTTCTAATAGCTAATTTACTCATGAGAAACCTCTTCATCAATCTATCATCTCTGCATTCAGATTAAACGCAGCAGGGATTTATTGCATGAGCTACTTTATTTTTGTTCCACCTGCTCAAAACAAATGCAAATCACCAAAGCTACTACATACATACAAATGGCCATACAGTAGCAGTTTACAGTGTTGACTTTATCCTCAATAAATTTGTTCGTTTTCATCGTCGAATGTATTTCCATTTTAGTTTTTTTGCGATCGTACTTCATAAATGATTATTTCAGTTGTTCAACCTTAACCAAACATTAAAAAAAGCAGTGATCGTGAACTAAAGCTACAGAACCGCTAACACGGGTGAGAAGAGCTGAAACTAAAATGCAAACTAGCAAAACGTACGAGCGGGAACAAAATGTTTGCATAGTCTCTTGTCTTAAGGCACTTTTCTGTGTGTGTGTGAAACATCTAGTGGACTGAAGCAGATGATCTTTAGAGATTTCATTCCACCAGTAACATTGCACATTCTTTATCGTCTTGTTTTTTAAATTAAACAGGCATAAAATCGTGTTTGGCACTCACGGAATACTAACGGGGTATTCTTGTGCATATTTGTGTTCATTCAACACATCAAAAACATACATAAGGTAACATCCCACCTCACAAGTTCATGTGCATTTGTGAGTGAAGCAAATGAGGCTATCGACCATGTGTTTTTTTTGTTTTTTTAAAGTTTTGTTTGTTTTTAATCAAACATGGCTTTGTGTCTTAGTTTGGCAATGTGTGCTACGTTTTTTTTTTCTTTTTAGTTTTTTTTCCTCAATGTTGCACTTGAGTTTACATTTTTGGCTTTGATCACAATGAGTTTGTCGCGGTCATTTCTGGTGTAGAAAGGCTGAGGTTTTTTTTCTGATTGGATGAATTAGAGAGCAGCTTTGGATGTCGTATCAAATCTACACAATATCCTAAAAATCTGTGTGGTTATTAGGAGCTCGTGTAAATGAAGCTTGATTGAAGTGATTTCTCTCGTATTTGGACTGAGGACAGTAACAAAAGTCCTCTAGCCCAGCTGGTCCTCATATTGCTTCCGGAAACAGTCTCCAGCAGGGAAGAAATCCCAGCATCTCTCCTGATACATCTTCCACACATACGACTCCTGCAGGGGAAAACAGAGGAAGGACATTTAAGAAATTACTTTTTATTCTGCAAGGATGTTTTAAATTGATTGGAATGAACAGCCAAGAAATAATCATCTATAGGAAATGTATAGGGATTAAAAGCACTTATTTTAAATATATTTTGATCTTGAGGGCACTGTACTTAAAACCCACCCTCAAAAAGATTCTTTGCATTTTTTTTCTTTGCATACCACCATGTTGTGTATAAATAAAATAAATCAACGTTCAAGGATTAAAATTGTTTTCAACCTCAAACTTTAAAATGGTAGCATGGCATTCAAGTGAATCCAATAGATTTCATTAGATTTGTAGATTACCTGACCGGTATGCTCAGTCTCATCTTTGTTGATAAGATACATCAGGAAGAATCTGTTCAAGAAAAATATTATATCTGAATATGCAAGTGCCATTTGCTTCATAAAGGTCATCTGGTGATTTTACTCACAAGTAGTTGGCCAGATTGTGCTCTTGTAAGGTGTGCGTCTCGAAGCCATGCGGAGTTCTGTCGAAGTAGTCATTCCCGATTCCACAGATGAAGCATTTCGTCTGGAAAAACAGAATGTGCTCTTTCTTTTAGGCCACATACATACTGTAACGTTTCAGAAGCGGCAACTGCATTTAAATACATTTATATGTATTTTGTTCAGAATATATATATTGTAGAGTTGCCATGAGCTTTTACTATAAGCACCTTTGAGCTTGAGTTTTTAAAAGCAAGCCTGAGAACGCTGACATATTTTCAATAGCTTTTGGATTTATTGAGGTTAAATCATTGACTTGTTCTTGTGGACCCTTTTCGTCTTTCTAGAAAGATGTGACAACACAAATGGGTCACTTTCCCTGTGGTTCATAAGTCATTAAAGAGATAGTTCACCCAAAAATGAAAATGACCTCATCATTTACTCAGCCCTCTGGTTTTAAAGCTAGTTTCTTCATCTATTGAACACAGAGGAAGGTATTTTGAAGAATGCTGGTTGCTGGGACCCATCGACTTCCATAGTAGGAAATAACATTCTATGGAGGTCAATTGGTGCCAGCAACCAGATTTTTTTTTTTTGTGTTCAACAGAAGAAAGAAACTCAAATAGGTATAGAACAAGTGAAGGGTGAGTAAATAATGACAATTTTTATTTTTTGGGTGAAAACGCACAACAGGTACATTGGGATACATTTGTATAAATAAAGTCAGATGTCATGTTTATTGGTGAATATCAGAATGGTGTACTGGTATGTATATATGGAAACATTATATCACCTTAAAAACTATGCGATGTGCACAAAACAGGATTGAGCACTAAAAGTGAATTAACAGCTGGATATGGAAGGTCAACAGGGCCAAAAGTCTTGGAACATGTTAAATTTAATTGTCGACACCCAGTTTGACTGTCTCAGCATTTAAATGTGTAATTTAACAACTAGTTGTTCAGTCTGGTACCAACTTGTTTCTGTAAGTTAATGTAGTGCAGTTGTCAGTGACTATGTTTACATGGACATCAGTAATCAAATCATTTGCCTTAATCTGAATAAGAATAATATGATTAAGGTGTTTACATGAGTTGCTTTTTTAATGTTCCTTTCATGATCCCGTTTTACATGTTATAGCAAATAGATCGATTAACGTCATTGCGTCACAGCGCTATCCACGTTTCCTCCAGAGTTTCATCTAATTTTGGGTGTTTCATTTTTAATGTTTTGAGTTTAACTGCAGTTCGGCAGTTTCACTTTCATTTAGGAACATTTCATTCATGCCCCGTGACAAACCGAGGTATTGGATGCGAGTATGGATTAAGGACTGGTGGAAGAGTGTTGTTTTAATGGAATTTGATACCACATGCCAAATGGGGGGAAAAACCTCTGCATTTCGCGATGTGGGTGTCTGTGGTCCTTTCCTGACTCGGTAGGTGCAGAGAATAGTGTCAAACAGCTGTGTTTGTATGGAATATCCTGTCACAAGTCCTACACGACGGTAATAGTTTGATTAAGGTGTTTACATGTCTGTACTGCACTTCAACATAGGCATACTCCACATGTCTTAATTCGATTATGACTTCAGTCGGATTAAGGTCATCAAAAATCTGTTTACATGGTAGACTCTTAAGTCAAGTCAAGTCGAGCTTTATTGTCATTCCACTACATGTGTGGACATACAGAGGAACGAAATGTTGTGTCTCGCAGGACAACGGTGCTACATAGATTAATCATAAATACAAACTCATTCATTCATTCATTCATTTTCTTTTCGGCTTAGTCCCTTTATTTATCTGGGGTCGCCACAGCGGGATGAACCGCCAACTTATCCAGCATATGTTTTACGCAGCGGATGCCCTTCCAGCTGCAACCCATCACTGGGAAACATTCATACACACTCATTCACACACATACACTACAGACAATTTTAGCTTACCCAATTCACCTATACCGCATGTCTTTGGACTTGTGGGAGAAACCGGAGCACCCGGAGGAAACCCACGCGAACACGGGGAGAACATGCAAACTCCACACAGAAATGCCAACTGACCTAGCCGAGGCTTGAACCAGCGACCTTCTTGCTGTGAGGCGAACGTGCTACCCACTGCGCCACCGCGTCGCCAAATACAAACTCATAAGAGCTATTATAAAAAACCTATGCATAACTAACATATACTATAAAATAAAATGTATGAATGAGATCGTAAAGATGAAAATGAATTAGCCACTAAATCAAAAAGTTAGGAATTGCCATGAGATTGTGTAGGGTAAATGACTGCCTTGTGTGTACAGGACAGGATTCAGCACTGAAGGTGAACTGAAAATGAATTGATTGTAGCGACTGACCTCCATGTCCTCCTTCACCTGCTCCTGCTGATCTCTCAACTCACCGAAGGCATCAATAATCAAACCTGAATGACAATGAAAGCATTCGACATTACACTGCTGTTCTGAATGTGCAAAGCATTGAGTGTGTTGGCTGCTTTTGCATTACCCTGAATGATGGCCAGCAGGATGACGATGACGAAGAAGAAGAAGGTGATGTCAAACAGTATGCGGTAGAGCTCATAAGGGTCTCCAGCAGGGTCCACGATTTCATCACCGATGCCACCACCGGCTCTCACACCCACATACATGTGGAACAGGTAGCACTGAGGAATCATGGGATCGGGTTTAGTTATAGTTAATGACCTGGCAAAGCGATTTATGTCCATAATTCATACATACGGTAACTATGCTAAGACTACAATAAGGTTATTACTTGTTACATTAGTAAACACAAATGAACAATACTTCCATCATATGTATTAATCTTAATTTAACTCAATTTAACATTAACATTAACTCAATCTTATTAATGTGATGTAAACTAATATGAACAATGTTCTGACATTAACAAAAGTCATTAAATAATGAGCAGTATTATGTTTTTATGTAATGTTAGTTAATGGATTTGTGTTAGTGATCAAATTAAATTCAGTACTGTTGGATAGTTTGAAAGAGGTAAGGTTTTCATATTTTGAACAAACAAAGTGTCCAAACAATGAAACTTTGTGAATACTATTTAAATGAGTAGTTTTCTAAAATTATTTCTTGTATTTCACACTTACACGTTGATTTTTAAAAAACTTTTAATCAATTTATTGCGCAAATCAAAAAATGAGAATAAATATTACTGACTCTAAACTTAAAATATGACTTTATTGTTAAGTAATATCTAGTGGTCATGTGACCTGAATCCTGATATTGACAGATTTTTTATATTGTTTGTAAATTTTAAACCCATTTAGTTTCAATATCGAAACGTTTCAATATCTAGTTTCAATATCTTAATGTTTTTCTTTATTTATTTTTGTAATTATAATGATAGATGAATAGATAGATAGATAGATAGATAGTAATATATTAATAGTACAAAATTACAAATAATACTCAAATACAACAAAATTCAAACAATATTCAAGGAAAAAGAAAAAAACAAAACAAAATCAGGACTCAGGTCACATGACTGCTAGACATTGTTTGATGCATCATCTGACAGAATAAATTAATTTCTAATAACAAGTGCTTTTCTGAAAGTAACAACTCAAAATGTCAATTTGTCCAATAATCCACTCATGCCAACATAACCAGTATAACTCTAAGATAATTTCCAGATCAACAACAATAACAAGTAACAAAAACAAATAAATGCCTCCCGAAAACACAAAGCTGAACTCACAGTCATCATATCGTCACATTTCATGTCAGGAGCGTCTTCATCCTCGCTCTTGTTGTAGAACTTGCGGAAGAAGTTAAAAGCCACCACGGTGTAGAGGTAAACCACCACGGCCAGCAGACCCACAGTCAACACCAGCTGCACAAAAAGCACATCAGCTTCTCGTAAGACTTGAAGAAGTCTTCAAAGCTGCTCTACGGCGCCCCCTGCTGGAGGACACTTGCCTGTTTGCCGTTGTGTGTCACAGAAGACAGGATGGTCCTCAAGGTCTTGAAGCCCATGGCGATGTCCAACAAATGAGCAGCGAAGAAGAAGTTATTGTAATGTCCCAGAATTGACATTGTGGTGTACCAGATCAGGTAGAGGAAAGACTGGAGAGCAAAGAAAACAAAAAGTGTTATGGTCCTGATATACAATGATTTTCCTAATGCTTTCAAATCTGAGCCAGACTCACGTTGTCCGTCATAACCACCCCCATTTTCCAGACGTGGTACTTGGTGTCAATGGAGCTCAACCTGCAATTGAAACCAAAACCTGAATGAGTCCTTGATAATGATTTTTATTTCATGTTAGATTAATGCATTTACTAATGTTAACAAATGAGATCTTATTATAAAGTGTTAAAATACATTCAGTACTGTTGGAAAGTATGAGATTGGTAACATGTTTTCACCAAAGACATATTAATTTGCACAAAAGTACTGTCAAAATATTAAAACTTCTACTGTGTAAAATGCTATTTAAATTGTTTTCTGAATTGATTTATTGTATTTAACACTTACATGCTGATTTGATGAACAATAAGGTTAGTTTTTATTAGTTAACGTTATTTGATGTATTTACTAACATGAACTAATATAATGACATGAACAATACTTCAGTACATCATTTATTAATCATAGTTCAACATTCACTAATGAAATATTAAAATCCAAATTCATGCTTGCTAATATTAGTTAATGCACTGTGAGTTAACATGAACAAACAAACAGTATTTATTCCTATTTTTTAACATTAGCTTATGGGGGAAAAAAAGTTGTTCATTGTTAGTTCATGTCAGTAAATATATTAATTAATATGAACTAATACAACCTTATTGTGTAACCAATTTCATGCTCAGAATAAAATTTTGTGTTATTATTTTCAATGTTATATATATATTCTTTTCAATAACTGGAAACAAAGTTTTAATTTAGGTTATTTTGCTAACTTTAAATCTAAAATATGCATTACTTGTTTAATTAATATGTTTATTTGTGCATAAGCAACATCTGCAAAGTTAAGCTTTTTTTCTTTTTTCTTTTTACTTTTCACTGATTTGAAGAGATAGTATAATTTCATCATTTACTCACACTCAAGTGGTTCTAAATAGGGCTGCACAATTCTGGCTAAAATGAAATCACAATTCTCACGATTCTGTAGACGTAAAATAAAGATTAATATGAGTGGGCTATTGTTATTGTTATTTCTCAAACATATGGTAAAACAACAATAATATTAGGCCTATGTGTAGTTCTACTGTTGGTTAAAATGCTAAATGTTGTATAGACTTGGAATGGTGGACTTGAATGGACTTTAAATTTTGTCCTGTTCATTAATGCACAGTTAAGTGACGACATCAGAATACAACTATTCATAATTCTAAAGTTAAATTATTTACGCGCGCGTCCTCTCCGTAGTAAACAAATAGCTCGCGGTCAACTCACGTGTGATTTCGCGGGCGCGAATACATCATTACTTTAAGACAGAAATGACATTTTTGGGTGAATTATAACTTATAAATACAGTATGTGCTGCTTTTAACGCCATTTGGAGGTGTCCATGTTGCTGTGATGACTTGTGCGACCGCCTTTGCTCTTCTCTCCTGACCATAAAAATATAATTGGCTGAATCGTAAAAAAGCTGAATTAAGATCGTGTGTGGGGTCGAATCAAGATCACTATCTTTTTTCGATTAATCGTGCAGCCCTAGTTCTAAACATGAATCTCTGTCTTCTGTTGAACACAAAATAAGATAAGCAACCATTGACATCCATAGCAGGAACAATAAGTCAATGAAGGGTCCGTGAGCTCACCAGGAGAGCAGGGAGGCTTCCTTCACCACAGCCTCTTCAGTGGGATCAAAGTCCAGCGCACTCTTGTCCAGACCCAGCAGCTCAGCGATACGCTCCGCTCCATAAAGGTCACCGTATTTATTGATGACCTGAAGAGAAGTGAACGTTACCAGGAAGTTACATGTACCATAAGTGAATCACATAAGTTTATAAGTTTCATATGATTCTGCTTACCTTCCTCTTCACAAATTTGTCCCAATAATTGTTAGGGAAGGACCTGAAAAAAGATGGTAATGATAATATATACAGTGATAATGGATACATGGCATCAAGTAATGGATACCTCAAAGTATTGATTGATTCATTAGTGACTGTGTTGTTCTGATCAGCAGTATGTGAGTTACATATGTAAAACTGATACTCACATTGAAATTCATATGTGAATGAAATATAATGTAATATGTATAAAGTGACTCTATGGGTTAGGTTAGGGTTAGTTAGGTTAGGGTTAACCCTAACCCATTTTAAGTTACAAATTCTCACTTAATTATGTCCTAATGAAAAACAAAATGAACATATATATAATGCTCTAAGAAAGTTCAAAATAGATTTGCACTGAAGCCTAAATTGTTTTGTGTTCACAGTTTATGGTATTTTTTAATCAGTTTAATTTTCATTGAAAAATGATATATTGTACATTTTAGCACATTATATCAACTCTCCAAAGTAAGATTGTTTTTCTATCATAATGATTTAAAGTTTGGACTTAAAAAAAAACATGACTTATAATGTCCAATTAGTTACATTATAATTTATAACTGTAATTACAGATTATATGCTGCTACTAAAGCACACTGACAGTGTTTCTACAGTACTGATAATTGTTTTTAGTAACTAGGTAAAATAATGTCTGAAATCCTAACAGTGTAAACAAATGTGATAAAACAGACTGAATGAAAAAGTAGATCCAAAGTGTTTCTTACGGAGTTGCAATGACCAAACGATCCCACTGTCCTTTGATGTCATCATCAGACGGCTGTTCAGTAATATACAAACCATCAAACTCCAGCTTCCTCGCGATCTCCTTTTCCCGCTTGAAAACCACTAAAGGAACCTACAGTCAACAAGGAGAAAACATGATTACGTGAGCTTGTTGTGACACATCTGGCTTTAACATTCTTTTATGTCTCTGATAAATGAAACCAAACCAGAGGAATCGGGATCGACCTTAAGACAGTAATATCCAAAGACGCAGAGCAAGGAGATGACAGTGTGCAGAACAGCCAGGAAAGTCAATGTGGGAGCCATGTAGCCGGTGCTCTCCTGAAGAATGAAATACTCCATTCCTCCTTCATCGTCATCAGCCTCCTCCTCCTCACCCCCCCAGGATCCTTCCTCTTCTTCCTCATCGTCGAAATCACCGGTCACCTTTAGAGAGCAGCAATATTCAAATGTGTTATGAATTCTGCATAAAGCCCTTTTAAAGTTAAGAAAAAAGGCCACCTTATAGAAGAGCAGGATGAAGTTGATGGCAAAGGCCACGAACAGAGCCAGAAAGCGGAGGTTGTAGAAATTACGAGCCAGGTAGTTCTAGTGAGAAGAAGTAAATGTTAACCTTTCATGTTTGCCTCTTTAAAAAAGCGTGATTTTATTTATTTCTTACCAGCATTTTGGTTTTGTGGACTTCAAGTCCTGCAAAGAAGCTGGCCATGAATGCTGGAGCTTCATCCTTTGATGAGCCGCGTTTGACTTTCGGAGCTGGCTTTTCTGCTGCTGGTTCCTTAGGTGCTTCCTCTTTAGTCTTGTCTTCTTTCTCTTGGTTCTCGGTGCTAAAAAAATATTGGGATGTCAGGATATTCTGACAAAGAAATTATCAGGCAATATCAAATTAATTCATTATTAAAGTCAACTTACTCAGCTTTCTCTGGCTCAGATTCTGGCTTCTCTGCTGCTACTTTCTGTATAAACAAATACACCTTGTCAAATCCACCAATTGCATGAAACAATATGACTTTGAGGACTTGAAAGCACAACTTGTTCAATGACTAATGAGGGGTTCAGACTACACAATATTTTAGCCACTGTGTCAGATTATGTGATTTTGTATTATTTGTCATATTGTGAACAAGAAACTTTTCAGACTACACATTGCTAACCAGTCACTGCTTGCCAACTTTTGCCAAGTGTGTAATATCATCAAGAATGCAGAACAGTATCTGACTTGCATAAAAAAAACAATGGCTGTCTTGCTGTCATAAAAGCTACCTAAAATAATCACCTAGCAGCACCAATGCCATCATTTCTGTGAAGAGCTTCTATGGTCTTATTGGCCAAAGACATAAACATGCTAATCTTTCTGGCAAAGCAACAGTTGTCATCTATAGCACACAATATAAGTTCAAAACAACAAATTTTTGTGTCCCGACATCACCGTTATTGATACCAGCTTATATACAGCCATGTGAAAAAAGTTAGGACGCCCTATAAAATTCCAATTCTTCCATATCAGGACATGAAAAATTTTCTTTGGCAGGTCTTAAAATTTGAGAAATAAAACTTCACTTAAACAGCACATCATTTCTAATTAAATGCCTCCTCCAGAATGGTAAAAGTGGATGTACGGGCATCCATAGGGTGTCCTAAGTTTGTCACAATGGCCTTTCTATCTTGACTTTAGTTTTGTTAAATAAATAAAGACGTGTGATGTTGTTCTTCAGAGGTTTTATCTTCCAAATGTTAAGACCTACCAAGGACCATTTAGTTTTTTTTATGTCCTGATACAGAAAACCATGAAATTCAACAGGGTGTCCAAATTTTTTACATGACTGTATAGTAGTCTGAACCGACATAAGGACTATATACTTCAGACACAAACCTGGCTCTTCTTCTTCTCAACCGGTGCACTGGTCTCAGTGAGGATTTCACACACATCACCCAGACCAGGCTCTGCTCCATGTTTCCCCTCTTTCTTCACAGCCGGATTGAGTAAATCCATGACCGCATCAGTCTCCAGCTTCTCAACACCAGCCCCTGTCATCTGGACCATGTCTGCCGACACCACCATCTCGCTGATCTCTGCTTTTTCTGCTTCTAGCACATCGCCATGAATCCCAAACTGAGTCGGATCTGGCATATTACCCAAGATATCAGTCACTTTCATGTTTTTAGCCCCTTCTACAAGACCCCCTCCAAACATAGAGGACCAAATAATATGGAAGAATCCGAAGATGATGCCGAAAATGCCTTTGAAGAACCCAGTGAAGAGCATCCAGAAGAAGGAGAAGAACCCTGTGATCATTTCCCTGATGGTAAGCTTTCTGAACTTCTTCATCTGCTTCTTCATACTCTTAAAAGTCAGCATTTGACGGAAATTAGACATGCTCTTCTTCACAGAGGCGCAGGCTGCAGTGAAGGCCGAGGCGGACTCCAGAGATGCGTCCTCCTCCTCAGACAAGCCTTCGAGAAGACTGTGCAACTCCTCCTCTTCGTCCTCCTCAGGTCTTTCCGTGGCGTCTGGCTCGGAGATCTGAGAGGCTAATTGCATCTCAAAGATGGTGTCCTCACAGAAGTTCACGAACATCTCCATCTTCTCACTCTCACCACCTTCATTGACCACATCAAAGATGAACTGCCGTTTGGACTCTTTGACTTGTGGCTTCTCCCATTGGGTTCTGCTAGACTCGCTGATCTCAAAGTAAACCCTCTCGATTCTTTTGGCACCACCCATGATCTCGATACGGCCCAGGTACGGCTCAAAGTAACTGAGCACGCTTTCAGCCAGGTCTAAGAAGGTGGACAGGCGCGAGTCGTGAGGCATGTGTTCTGATAGGTTAGTGAGAAGCACGGCCACATTGAAGCCGATGTCTTTGGCTGGCTCATGGAAGCGTTCCACAAAATCGCTGTAGTTGAACATGTCGTTTTCATCTGCTTCCACGCAGGAGAGGAGAAACTCAATCTCAGATTGTGTGTACTGCTTCTGGCTCTCCATAGACTTCTGGAAGTCCCTCTTGGAGATCATGCCCTTGCAGTCTGGGTCGTATTCCTTGAAGTTGTCTGACGAAGTGAGGTCCTTTAGTTTGAGGAACATGTCGAAGAACTTGAGGATCATTTCCACATTGCTGGAGGACTCCATTAAGGTGTCCACCATCTGCTTACCAATAGTTCCATTCACCACATTACCTGTAACATGCAGATGATGCGTTAACAATTACAAGTCTCTCACCAGTTCCAGTTGAAAGACTGATAAACTCTCACCCTCTAGAAGAGATAACATCATGACCACCATATCCTTCTGCAAATCCATCAGCTCCTTCAATAAAGTGATTTGGCTCGAATCCTGAAACAAATGAATGACATTTAATCTAGAGAGAATTCATATTTGATAGTTGAGATACTTTACCCCCAAATTTTATCTTCCTTTAAATGAATAAAAAAAAGTATAATAAAAGTATCTTTTTCTTATGTAGATGTGTAGATTTAATCACCTACATCTTGGATGCACTGATGTGTTACAGTACCTGCGACAATTTCATTTGCATGTTGGCAAAAACATGCAGGAACCCGACCACCGCATCCCATAACCTGCTGTGTGCCAAACTCTGCTGATTTCCAATGCAAGGGCCCTAAATACAAGAAATAAAGCCTCATGAAAGAGATGCACTGTACTCTAACACAGGTGAACCGCATAAGCATTACCTGAATGTACTCAGTGAGAGAGTTAAAGATTTGTTTTGCTACTGATAAAGCTTTGGAGAAATTATGTTGTCCAGCCTCATCCATGACATCCTTCCCAGAGTAATACCAGTAAAAATCACTAATGGATTCCTGGTGGTGAAAATAAATACAGCCATTACTGCATACTGAAATATGATTTACTTTGATTTATATCCAGGGGTATGGTTTTATCATATATAACATCTACAGATTAAGACAAAATTATTATCAATTATTGAAATGTTTATTATTTTTTTAAACATTTTAAACAGTTTTTTAGATTAAAAATAAACACATAAAAATGCTTGTGAGACTGTAATACAATTGTAGTCCGGTCATAAAAGCGCAATCACCTACTTCTATCAACAAACTGCAACACCGACCTCCCATCCGAGCGCACCCTCACGCTTTCAACATCAAAAGTGACCGGACTAAAATCGAACTACAGTTGCAAAGAACTGTTTGACCAGGCTGTGGATTAAAGGTAATAATATTGTAAATAATGTTCAGTTTCTTACACGGACCGATCGTTTCACTTCACAATACCTTAGTGTGTCATCAGGAGCCATGTCTATTGATTTGAATCTGCTTGTATGTGTTTATTTTTAATCTAAAAAACCTATAACCATTCACTGGCATTAAATGAATCACCAAGGACCACAGATTCAGCTAAAAATCTTCTTTAATGTATTACTGAAGAAAAAAAAGTAACCTACAGTACATCTTGGATGACCTATGGGTGAGTAAATTACAGGAAAGTTTTGTGTGAACTATCCCTCTATGGTCAATATTATTAGCTCCCTTACAAATTTTTTTTTTTAATTGGCTACAGAATAAACCACTGTTATCTAATGACTTGTCTAATTAACTTAATCCACTTAATTAAGCCTTTAAATAGCACTTTTATCTCTCAAAATAACTAGTAAAATATTATGTAATATCATCATGACAAAGACAAAACAAGTTAGTTATTAGAAATTAGTTATGCTTTAAAAAGTGTTTTAAAAAACTCTGTTAAACAGCAATTGGGGAATATTAGAAAAGAATAAAAATTTCAGAGGAAGGATAATAATTTTGTCTTCAACTCTACATATGTATTTAGTTTGTGTTACTTGTAGACGCAATAGGTAGTCCACAGTGCTAATGATGATGTTGACTGTAGTAGTGTTTCCAGTTTGGGTTCGCAAGAAGTTTTGGAAATCTGTTGGGGGGAAATGAAACTGTAATTTAATTGCCTTGCAAGCCATATTTTTGTAGCATACTAAATGTTTAATTGATATAAATGTGAGTTAACACTGTTAACTTAAAAAAGAGGCATTGAGTTGTTTTATTTACAAACAAACTGCATTTTTTTAAACAAAGATACAGGGCTCTTACCATTATTGTGGCCCTCACAAAGAAGTTGCAAAAACCTGAACAGATCCTTTGTAAAGTCATCATTTTGTAGTACTTTAGAACCTGAAACATGAAATTGCATTATTCATGGGCCATATTTTTGAAGCTATACAAAATAGCAGTTTTACATCAGTCTCAAGCAAGCAGGTGCCTAGCACATATTTTGGGAGCTTGCTTCACTTAGGATGAGGAGCTTTAGATTGCAGGCTCGCAACTGCATCCCAAGAGCTGACTGGAAAAAGAAAAGCTTGTTGATTAATACACTGAAATGACAGAAATTTCAGAAAGCTGGGTTAGCCAAGTAACTTTTACAAGGACGGTGTACAGCATGTGCTGGAGATACAATCACAGTATAATCAAAATGATGCTTTCAGTGATTTGATCAAGAGGTTATCCCGTCTGCTTGTGAAAGTTAATCATGTGAGGAACCAGTTTTGTGAAATAGCCCCAGATTCACAGCATGGCAAAGCTCTTTGCTCATTTTGTAGCTGTGGTCTAATCTTTAGCTGAGTGTACACCTCTTGTAACGTGTATTAATTTCTTTTTTTTCCCAACAGAGTATGAGTACAGATGATCTGTAATGTTCACATGGAAGACAGAATGTTCCCATTTAGTGAACTAGTTTAGTAAAGGGGGTTAGGCAAATGAATCGGTCTATAGTCTGTTTGAGCATGCATTAGTCTCTAGCAGCCAGCGCTGAAGAGAAGTGCATTCACCAGTAGCAGGGGAGAAGGTAACGTTTTGACAAATGGCAACATGCCAGGGTAAAGCACTGCGAAATGAGTAGCTAAACTATATTTACCCCGTCCTTTCACGTTGACTGCAATCCAGTACAAAATGATGGGAAACAAACAAAGAGAGCAGACATAAGCAAATGGAGAGAGACTAAATTCCAGAAAGAAAAAAAGAAGCGTCATTGTACTTTAGCCAGAAGGATGGATATGCAGTTACAGATGTACATGTAGACAGACAGACTTCGCATGTGTTTGACTCAAATTAAGACCTCTGGGTTTTGATTAGATGCAATCCATTATACTGACACTATAGATGAATCATGAATCACTGTATAACACATAAACAACATGTTATTCATTGGGATTGGGCAAAGATTGGACAGTTTGTTTAGTTGTGAGTATAGAGACATCCTGCAATATCAGTCGTTAAAGAAAGAGTTAGTGTTATTTTCAGTGCTTCAATGTTTTCGATCATGTTCTGTATCATACTTAATATTTCATTCCTTTAACTTTGTTTAACGTCAAAGACAGCAATTTGGCTAATCAAATAAAGCCATTAGGTTAAACCACAATCCATCTCTTGAGTCATTGTGACCTGGAAATCATTTAACTTTTTTTTTTGTTCATCAGAATGGTTAAAGACTTTACATTATCACTGGGAATACATACCAAAAACTGACTGGATCTGAAGAGTTTATGATTATATTATATGAAATATTAATTATTGCACTCATGTGATAAAATATAGGTTGATTTCCATAAAATTAGACATATTTGGCCTTCTACCTAAGAGTATGTGGTTATGAAAGCGTTTTAAAATCAGGTATGTCAAAATTTGCTCGTTCATTTGCTCATCTAGAATAAATATAAATAAATATCATGTTAAATAAAGATCATGTTCCATGAAGAAATTTTGATTAGTAATAAGCATTGCTAAGCACTAGATTTAGACAGCTTTAAAGGTGATTTTCTCTATTTTATGATACTTTAAAGTCTCCAAATTTCAAATAGTTGTTTCTAGGCCAAATAATGTCCTATCCTAACACACCAAACATCAGTTGCAAGCATATTTATTCATTTTAAATTATTTGATTTTAAGGAAGTGGTTTGAAGAACATTTTTGTTATGTAAACTAATGTTACACTGATATAAAATGACATGTTCTAATGTAATGTATATATTATGCTTATATATCTTCAACCCTTGTGCATAAATAAACCTTTAAATAAAGTATTTATAATTTTTTGTGCATAACATTATCTCTCCATTGTGGTCCTTCATTTCACCTTTGATGACGAAGCTCTTGAATTACCAGACAATAAAACATTTGATGTTAATGGCATCCAATAGACATTGCACCGGGAGAATACTGCAACTTCCACTGTTGCAGGGAATCCATGTAAACACACTGACAGCACACTTCACAAAGTTATCAGAGTGAAATCACACCCAATGCTGTACATTATCAAAAAGAAGCAAATATACTGTGCATATACATCAACATAAAACTCATACTGCTTTGTAGTATAATGAGCATGAGAGATATAATACAGATTTTCTTATCAAATACACTGTCTGATTGCACTAATTCATAAAAAAAAGTGTAACAACAGCATAGCACAAATCTTACTTGAACCCTCTTCAGTCACCATTCCAAGACTCTCCGCCTTATTTTGTCTTTCAAAAGCATTCAAATCCAGGATACTGCCAGAGAAACAGTCAAAATGAATAATCGCTTGAAATAGGCGAAAAGGACAATCAGTGCACATACAGCATCTATTCACATCTACCTGCAAGACATCATCAGTGCAGACAAACTCTTAAAGAAGCCGGCATCTCGCTTTTCCTTTAAATAATCCAGCATTTTCTAAAGAAATACAAAGTAATGACACATAGTATTACTTAGAAAAAAATTATATGTCAATTCAATTATATGTCAATTCAAGCTCTTTACCTGCTGCACAAGAACATTGCCTCCATTTAGGACAGAAATGCCCAGTTTAAGTGTGCCAGTCACCATAGGACCAAGTCGGCCTGCAATCAAACAAATGCTGCTTTAAGAAGTCAAATGTATAAAGACTTTAAAGGGACCAAAGTTGTTAAAAACAGAGCCGTGTACCTTTACTGGCACTGATCATCTGCAGAACCATTTCAGCAGCCCCACGGGCATGAAGTCTGGCCTGCTGGTACAGAATCTTCTGCTTCTCCATTTCTTTTTCCTGTCAGAGAAGACAAATCATTGACATTTTCCAGCCTAAAATAAAACTTGTAGTCCATCTTTTTATTTTTTTCTTATTTGAAATTTCAGTAACTGAATACCTCAAAAGTTTTCTCTTTTCCCTCTTCTTCTTCTTCTTCTTCCTCATTCTCGGCACAGCTCTGCAATTGAATGTATCAACTCTATTAAAACTCATTTACAATATGAGTTAGTGTAAAGGTGTGTGCTGTATAAAGGCACATAATGAAGTAGTGAAGAACAAAACTAGCAAGAGATTAACAAACACAATCACTAAAACTTTAGTAAAATTAGCAAAAGGCAGCTACACAACCACAGAAACAAACAAAATCACATACTTCCCTACTATATAGTAGAAAAAAAGTATGCTACAAAACCAGTATGTCTAAATAAAATAAAAAATAAAACAAACTAAAAGTTTCAGGTTGGAGCTGTAGTAGGTTACATTCACACTACACACATTCATACTATATACAGTGTGATTTATTTGTGGTTGTGAAGTCATTATTTAACCAAAAGAAGTATTTTAGGATCAGAATAAATACAACACTGACCTTAGCCATCATGTCAGCGTATGCAATATAGAGAGGATCCTCCTCTAGGAAACTACAAAAAACACAAGTCAGTCAGTCAATTGTTTAGCCGTGATTGATTAAGGAAGTATTAAATATGGGTAAAAAACAAAAAGAATTAAAAACATAATCAAAACATCTTGCCAGACATATTTAGAGCAAAAATCATTTGGTGACACTTATTGAGGATCACAGAGCAGCATCAAAATAATCTTTGTAATTTTATGTTTTTCAGACTTTTCAGTGTTAACTTGTTTAAAATATGAAAATATGTGATTTACAGTTGAATGCAAAATTACTAGCCCTTTCTTTTCCAAATATTTCCCAAGTGATGTTTAACAGAGCAAGGAAATGAACAGTAACAATATTTCCTATTACATTTTTTTTCTTCTGGAGAAAGTCTTTTTTTTGTTTGGCTGGAATAAAAAATGTAAAAGAAAAAAAACAACAACATTTAATTATTTATAAGGTCAATATTATCATTCCCCTTAAGAAACTATTTTTCCTATAGGCTAGAAACCACTGTTGTCAAATGACTTACCTAATTAACCGAATTTGCCTAGTTAACCCAATAATCCTAGTTAAGAAAACTAGAAAAACTGAAAACTAGCATCTCACAAAATAACTAGTAAAATATTACAGTATTTACTGTCATCATGGCAAAGATTTTAGAACTTAGTTATTAGGAATTAGTTATTACAAGTATTTTGGTTAAAAGTTTGAAAAACTGCTTTCCGTTTAACAGCATTTGAGAAATATTTTTTAAATAATTCAAATTTCACTGAATTTGGAGTGCTAATAATTGCCTTCAGCTGTACATAACACAGATCGTATAAGTATGCTGCTTAATTTTAATATAAACAGCTATTCTATATGAAAATGGAACTTTATTTCATACACAATTTTACATTTCATTTTCCATCTACTGTACAAAAAATCCCATTCATTTAATTTGATGCGACACCAAAATGTCCTTGCCCCATATATGAAAACATCACCTTCTCTCTGTCAGAGCATTGTGGCTGAAGTGAAGGATGAGCTGATGAAGAGGGTCTGGCTGAACTTCAGCTTCCTCTTCCTCTTCTTCCTCCACCACAGTCATGGGGGTTTTCTGTAGGGAGAGCCACCCCAGTTATAAAAAAACAGCCCTTACACAAAAATCTGTTGATCAAAACTTTTAATTTTATTATTTCTTATTTTTTTTACATTATTATTATTTTATGTTCTTAAGTTTCTATAACACAACTACCATTTCAAATCATTTTAATCAGCACACACACAACAACAGTCAAAATCAAAGCAAACCAAATACTGATGCACTGAAATGCTTTTACACTTCAATCACCTTTACACATGCTCATTTACCAGGGCTGAGCTTCATTCAGAATTGAGAATTAATAAGTGTGAATTTAAATTCAATTCATCAGGTCTTTCAGTGTGACACATTTTAAAATTGAATTATGAGAAATCCAACATAAATAAGTGCTACGTGCAGGTTCAGTAAAACTCATGCTCTACTTAAATTTAAATTTAAAAGCAAAATTCTCAATTTTAAATGATGCACAGCCCTAAACAAATAATCTCTACAGTGTTACTACACTACATCAAATACAACAAAAACTATGAGAATTAACATTTGACATCAATTAATTCCAGCCATTTTCAACATTCTGCTCCAATACTTTGCTTCCTGATCTAATGACAAAGCGCTCTTAAATTAATCATGCGGTTACTTTACACAAAGACACACATAAATGTAATCAAGATCAGCGTCTCTCTCAGTTCAAGTCCCATCAAGACACTTTAAATATTTGCTTTAAAGCTTGAAACAAGCTTTGTGTTTTTAATTGGATCAGATTTGCTGCCCAAATGGGATCAAATGTGTTAGTCCTTTGGGCCTCAGCTGAGAAACACTTGTTCAGATGACATGGTGGTCTGAGTGTGATCACTGGGGTCTGTCTGGCTGGATTAATCAGAATCAGACAGGAACCAATGACTACCTCAGGATAATCATGCAAATTCACATGAAGACACGGAAATGGAAATGGCTTTGCAGTGTGTTACGCGTTACATACTGCTGAAAAATTACTAAACATTACTCGTTCGATATTATTAAACAAGTATTACATAGAAATAAAAGGGTGTCTTTGAAAGAGATTAATAATAAATGCCCAATTATCAATGCTGACCATTAATAATAATAATAATAATTTATAATAAGTAGTGAAATAAATATTATACTAATGCTCAAAATATTTCCATATTTTTATTAATATAATTATAGAAACGTCTAACAAATGGAGAAGCTTGTCCACATAATAACAGACAATTTCATGCAAAATGCTGTTTTCAACATTCTTCAGAATCTCTTATTTTGTAACAAAAAAGTTTTGGAACCATTTGAGGGTGAGTAAAAGGGGAGTAATCTTTTATTTTTGGGTGAACTATCGCTTAGATAAAAAAGTGTTGATCACGTGTTCAAAATTCAAAATCTATTCATTCAAAATCAAAATCTATCATTCAAAATCTATACAAACCTAGAAGTTGACAATTTTGAGTACTGCATTTTGGAAGGACTCTTCAAATATGGTCAGCATGATTGCTGTCATTCCAAAATACCATTTGAAATTTAGCAATTTAGCAAGTGTGCTAAGAGTGTTTCTAAGAGTTAATTTCTGTTTTAATACTGATGATGATGTGAAATGGAAAAGTTTTGTCTTTGCGCACATTGAATTTTATTGGCCATTGAAAAAAAGGTTTACGGATAACATACATTTTCCATGATTATATGAGCAAGCTTATCATCTTGATGGACTTGATCGGAATTATTTTTTGTTTTGAGCTGAACGCACCATACTTTTTTTCATTTACAAACTCATTCAGCATATGACTTTTTGCTGTTTTTTTTTTTTTTTTTTTACCTGTCTTTTACCACTATATGTATTTTTCTAAAAGCTGAGTGCACTCTGGGTGATTATAACCACAATTTAGCTGGGACAAATTTTGCTAATCCTAAAAAAAATTCCAAAACCTGTAGTTTTTTCACATTCAATTAAACTCTGCCAGTGTGAGAAGGCTGTTTATCTAGTTAAATCGATAACCAATAGCAGTACAGAACCTGATAATGCAATTAGTATGACAAAAATAACCCCCATTTCTTTTTCAAATCAGATGGTTTTTAAAATTGCATTTGTTTCCTATTCGCCTTGCAATTCTCTGTGAATGTGGCTCACCATAACTGAATTTGTTGATGATCTAAACTGATTATCTGACTGATGATCTAAAATTTTGTCAAGTCAAGTCAAGTCAAGTTTATTTATATAGAGCTTTTCACAATGTAGATTGTGTCAAAGCAGCTTAACACAGTTCTAGTAAAGTCCAGACTTCAGAGTTGAAGTTCAGTTTAGTTTAGTTCAGTGTGGTTTAAATTTTACTGCTGAAAGTTCAAACACCGCAGAGCAAATCCACCGAAGCGCAGCTCCACAAGTCCCGATCCGAGCAAGCCAGTGGCGACACGGGACTTAATGAGCATGCATGTTTTTAATGGTGTTTGAATGTTGTACGGTCTAGCATTACTGACACCAGGCATCCCACTTATAAATATAGTTGGGAATATGTAGAGTCTACGAACAAGAAGCAACAATCTGCAAATCACACAGTGTGCACCCAGCTAAAGACGCGCGACTCAGACAGGTGGAATTCCACCGTAGACTGAACTTCAGCTGAGACGTGATATGAACATGCCACCGACTTTCACAACAAACGAGACTTACGAAAGAAAGACGACACCCAAAGAACAAAGCAGATCGTCGCGGGGAACATCCGCCCCTCTTACCACGGCTGCGCTGAAACGGACTGCTTTTCTAGCGAGACGGCGGGGACTGAGGCTCAGCCAAAAGTCATGCATGCCTTGGCTGCTGTGCCTCGGTCGGTAGTGTGTGACGCAACCAGCAGAGCTGAACACAGGCCAGGATGAGTACATGAGGCGGGCAGAGACGTGCTCCCGCGCCTGAGCGGGTACAGTGCTGGCCACAGAGCATTCGGCCGCCGAGAGGGCACCAGCGGGCACACACAGCACACGGGGCAGTGCTGATGCCAGCCCGGTACTTACTGCCAGGTCCTGCACTAGCTTCTCCTCAAAGGAGTACTCTTCTGTCTCTATCCAAAGTCTCTGATAGCCACTGAGGAAGAGGTTAATTGAGCGATGCCTGAGGAGTGGGGGGGAGAGGGGAGGTTAAGAGGAAGATGAGGGAAGGAGGTGCATTTTGTGGTGTGAGAGGAAGATGTACAGTCCATGGCCTCATCTGACTGGTCACCTTAACGAGGACGTCCATGAATTCACGGCTAGCACCTAAAAGAACCTGAAATCCACCCACCCTCAAACTGCCCATAAAGACCCGGCGGAAACGGTAGGTGACCATTCAGAGTGGCGGCGCTAACTGTGTGCTTGTGCTCAGCCCTTAGCTTGGAGAATGGAGGAAGAGGTGGAGGAGGAGGTGGTGGAGGAGGCTGCGATCATGAGTTCTCTTAGTCTCACATTACCGTTAGCATGGAGAACAGACGGTCAAAGCTAGAGGTATGGTACACCTTTTCCAGCCAAACGTACCGATAGCCATTCAGGAAGTAATTATTATTTTTGTATCTGAAGTGTGTTATGGAGACAACAGAAAGGGACAGGTTTTAGGAGGAGGAAGAAAGGAGCACGGAAAAATAGCAATATTGTTACAGTTAAACAGGATGACAATAGAGGGAATACAGGATGCATTCTGATGCATTTGGAAGGAAGGAATAGCTTTGAAGGAAGTACCTAATGTCCATTGAGCCGTTACATTTAAAGCTGAATACTGTAGATGTCGTGAAGGCTTCTGAGGACATACCTTGGTAGATTATAGAGTGGTGCCATGCGGAAACAGGCCACGACGGCACGCTTACGCTGCTTTGACAGCAGCTTCTGAAACACCATCTTCTTGTTCCTGAGTGGCAGCTCAACCTGAGAACGATGAAACGGGATGATTAATATAAAATAAATAATTATTTCCCAAAGTGAAACCGTGTAAGGCTGCATTTGAAACGTTATGTGACAGGAGTTGTTAACTACACAACATTAAAAATATCTTTAAATTTAAATGATCCTAAAGCTGATGAGTGTAGGTTTGCTGTGTGTGTTTATTATTTTAACTGTGTTAAACGTCAAATCATTTATTTCTCCCAGCACACTTTGGATACACTGTAAAAATAGCTGTCATTTCAATGGTAAAAAGCTGTAAAAATGCTACAATAAAAATCTGTAACCTGGTTAATAGTATGTTTTCTTAATATATACAGTTTAATAACCGGAAATTGACTTTCTCAGAACTCCCTGCATGACACTTGACTTTTTATGCTGTTTTGTATGCTTTTTGTTGACATTAGTCAGTAGTCATCAGTTGTGTAATTTTATGTTACATCTAATTTAGATAGATATGTTTTATTGCATTACTTTAAGTTAATGTGTGTTATCATGATTGTGTTTAGTGGTTATGTGAATGGCACAGGCTTCTCTATATTAGCATGGTTCTCTGCTTGTGGAAAACTTTGTTTGTGATAAGCTTTGGTTCATCATATGACTTTCTCATCACCACATGCTTATGGTTGTGTTTTTGTCTGTGTACCAATGGTATGATGTCTAGGTGTTAGTATGAAACCTTGGTGTATAACACTATAAATTAATGAAATACTGTAGTTTACCGTACATTTTTGACCATATTTCTAGCATATTTTTAAAAATGTAAAATTCTGGCAACCCAGTATTTTTACCCTAAATAAAAAAAATTACGGTGTATGTACAATTCAGAATAAATATTGAAACAGTGATGCTGATTGTTAATTCATGATGCTTAATGTTAGCAAACTGATCTGCATTGTAAAGTGTTACCCAAAAATACCTGACCCAGTGTAGACTGATGTGGAATGACATTACATGAGCACTGATTTAATCTGTATGCCTATTGTACCTGATCAAGGTGGTAGACAGCAGAGGAGATGGCCTGAATTCTCTCCACATTTTGCTCTGGGTCTGGAGGTCCCTCACTCTTTATCACAACATCTCTGTAGAGGTTAATCTGCCACTGCACCGCTGGATCTTCAGACTGACAAGAAACACCTATGAGCCAATGTCAACTTTTCAGCATCTAATCATAAATGACCATTTAGCTTTTGGTTCTCCAGACCTTCTCTTGAAGATGGAGGTTCTTCCTCAGGTAATCCTTAACCTCATCATCTGTGTCTTTCTGTTAAAAGGAAAAATGTTCCAGACTTGGTATGAATCTCTATTAGAGCATATGTAAAACAGCAAGAAATACACTCACCAGACTGTAACGGATCTTGGCCAGGGATATAAGCTCCTGGTCTCCTGGAGTGCACATGTTCAAGCCAATGGGCAGCATCTTCTTGTGTGCTGCTACAATAAGGGAGGTCTGGATGGAGTACAACTCTCCGCGTCTCTTTTTACCTCTTCTCTCTTGGTCCTGACCTCCAGACTGTTTCACAAAAACATATCTTAAAAACTCAGCTCTGCATGTTTCATATTTTCATGAACACATATACCCAGAGAACAAATTCTTATTTGGCACCATTGGGAAATAACTCAAGAGTTTTTGGGTTCAGTTTATTGGCAATTACTTTATAAGCACACTTGCCTTTGACATCTTGGTCTTGCTGTCTCCAGCGAGGAATGCCAGGTTGTTAATTTCATTTTGCACCACAAAGTTTTGCTCTTCCCTTTTAAAGTTCTATAAAAAAGGAACAAAAGTAACTTTTCAAATCTTGATAGATTTCAAGGTCTTGACATTATTCTTTGGAGCCATAGAGAACTTACATGGGATTTACACCAAAGGATGAAAATTTCGGACACCATTTTGAAAAGTTCAGTTGAATCTGAATCTGGTTCTTTCAGCCATTTGGATCTATTGTTTTTTTTTTAAAGAGAGAAACGGTCATTGTTTTTGAAAACTTTTAGTCATTATTTTTTCTAAACTACAAAAAGGCAATCAATCAATCAATCAATCAATCTATCTATTCATCCATCCATCCATCCATCAATAAACCGGCCAATCAATTAACTTATCAACCAATCAATCCATACATCCATCTACTTATACATAAATAAATGAATAAAACCACAATGAACAAAAACATTCCAAAATGACAAAACTGAAAAAATACATTATTTTATCTTTAATAAATATTGTTTTAAGACTATAATCCATCTTGATTTTGGGAATTACAAATGTAAAATAAATTGAAAGTGTAAAAAGTAAAAACGTTTATTGAACTTAACTCTGTAGGTAGCAAATTTAGCACTATATATATAGTGTTTGCAGTATATTTTTGCATATGTCATGAATTATATTTCTGCCGGTAGGTAAGCTCTCCCCCTGCAGGAGAAAATAATCCGATTATCTAGCCATGAAGACCTGTTTCCAAATCTCATTACTTAAATAGGAGAATATCTTGTGGTTTTTTTTCTGTGAGTGATTGGCCATTCTCTACAATTGCCACCTATGGCAGTGGGAATTGGAATTGCTTAACAGTTCCCACCATTGTGAAGGCATACATACCTGTTGTTGTCCACATAACGAATGAGCATTGGATAGAAGGCATACAGATCCCTGCACAGAACAGCAAACTCATCCAAAATCTGCAGTTCAGCTTCCTGAGTGTCTGCTCTGCTCTCAGCCCTCAGCATTTCTTCCTCAGACACTACCTTCACAGTCTTCTTCTTCAGCTTCTCCAGCGTGGGCAAGAAATGCGCTCTTAGCAGATCTGCGCTAGCCCTACTAATAATAGGCTGGGTGTATACTACATAGGAGAGAGATTACAGACATTTAAGAATCACCCTGTATCAAAGCAGGCTAATCATCAATACCCATCACCCTCACCTGCAAGTCTTTTCATCCACGGGGCATTATCAATTCCAAGGTTGTTGTTGAGAATCTTGAGGATATTGCCTAATATGAGGCTTAGATGCTCAGATGTGACAGATGTGCAGCAATTGGCACCATCTGGGGAGTTTTCTGGGCCTTTTGCCCACCAGTAAGACAGGTAGTTACACAACATGGGCAGGACGACCTCGATGATCTGTGGCATCTCAGTGTAACGTGCACCGGATTCAGAAATGTCACCAATGTCCTTCATCAGGCCGTCCAGATGGGGCATCTCAGGACACATCTCATCCACAGTGTCTGGCATACTCAAAACTGTATTAAGAAAATATTCAATATTAAGGCAGCAAATTTAACAAATTATATTTTTTTAAGGAAAATAAATATGCCACTGTCGCCAAAAAGACCAATATGCCTATTACAACTGGCTGCAAATGAACCATATTTTCACTATATGGTTTCTCACTTAACCCCAAATGACTTGGAATAGTTTTAGATCTTGCCAGATACACTCACTCGCTCGTTCTCTTGGTGTTTTGGTGTTGAAGACAGATTGGGTGTTGTGCATATTTAGGTTGGCTTCCAGGAAGGCGACAGGCATGGCTCCAACCAGACTAGATAAACATTCACCCAGCACTGGAAGCTGTCTGTAAAAACCCAAAACAGTGGTCTCAGTTACAAGAAGAAATTAATGGAGAGTAAAAAAAAAGAAAGTTCTGTCAGATTTATTTATTTTTTTTACTTTTCCACATAGATGTTCTTGCCGGTGCCCAGAGAGTAGAGGCTGGTCAAGATGCGGTAGCAGGACAGCTGAATATCATCCACTGAAACAGAAATGCAAATATGTTTTGCAGACTGTTAAACACACATGCAGTGGTCACACGTCTAATAATGAAATCTGTTCAGGAGGCACCTAGTGCCATCCTCCCAAATTTTAGTGATTAGAACAATCAAATAAGGGGAAAAAAACTTTAACCAAAGAAAAAACAATAACGAAAACATATTTATTAACGTCGCTTTACTTGAACTGGAGAGTAGGAACTCTATTAAGGGTCAACTCTGTCAACTTTAAATACCCACCAGAGCCAGTGGTTCAGTTCAACACAAGACTCCAGTGTGCGTGTGATTTTGAAAATATTATAAAAAATGTCAATAAATAGAGCTTAATATTAAAGAATCATTTAGTAGTCTTTTTTATAATCTTTTAATAACAATATTACCATGAGACATTTAGTCATAATAATAAGAAAGTTTATTATTTGAGAGTTTAATCATTTGCATATTTTAATCAATAGCACATGACTCCAATGCTATGCTCTTTACACTGGCTGCCTGTTTGTTTTAGAGTTGAGTTTAAAACTTTAAATCTCTTTTTATATCTCTAAACAGTAGGACTCATGTTTTTCTAAGGAAGCTACTTATAACAGCCTACCAGATCCCTTTGGTCCTCCAGTCAAAATGTGTTATGTATCCAAGTCGAAACCTAAATGCAGAGGAGCACTCAGGCTTTGGAACGCCTTACCATTGTCAATAAGACAAGCATCTTCTATCAACATCTTTAAGTTTAAACTAAAGACTTTTTGTTTTTAAAGGCATTCGGCTGATAGACAGGAATTACTGTTTCTTAACTTGTTTGTTGTTGTTTGTAACCTTTCTGTTTACTTAATGGGAGGCACATTGGTAAACGAAAGTTGTTGAAAACTGTGCTATATATTTAAAATGGTCATTGTCATTATGACATAGTTTCACATTATGAGATTTTATAACAATACATCTTCAAATTTTAAATAAGTAGTTTGAACAAGCATCAAAAATCTTTTTTTTGAGTGTACGTTTCTAGAAACTAAAGAGTCCTCTACATTGGTTGCACTATATGTTTTTGATTCATTAAAAAGAACTGACACATCAGTACTAATTATCATAGGTCAAAGAACAGCCCACTCACATAGCAGCTCTGCTCCAAACTGGTGTTGTGTGACATGCTGGAAGAGCACGGTCAGCATGGGCAACAGGGCCACTGAGGTGTAGCTGATGATCTGGGTTACGCCCTTCATCTGGGTGCGTGACTGACCCAACTTCCCCAGCTTCAGGTTCTCCAGAGTCTTCTCCAGGTCTTCTGCTGCATTCTCGAAGAACGTCCTGACGCCAGCCTTCACCAGCTCTGAGCCGGACTTCATCACAGTCCTGTGGGTCACATGACAATCAGATCAAAAAATTTGAGACATCAACCTGCTGAATGATTTGAGTTGTACTGAGATTTAATTTTCTACCTGAAGTCCAGCGTGCGGGACAGGATGTGCAAGCAGCTCACCATAGTGGCAGAGTCACTTCCTAAAAGAACAGACAAAGTCTTAAAGCAGTGAAGTGAAGTGCAAAACGAAGGTCATCAATAATGATAATTTATGTGATGTCTTACCAAAGAGTGAAATCCTATGTCTGACAAGAGCTGCCAGCTTACAGAAAAGACTAAGAAAGAATGATTCAAGTTAGAGTGATTGTGCATTAACCACACCTTCATTTAAATATGCACACCTCCCTTCAATGCAGTATTTATATATATAAAAAAAAACAGTAGTAGTAGTTTTTTGAATCCTCAAGACTCAAGCTAAAAACATCAGGTGCAACAGATCAGATGAATGTATAATGTGTGAAACAGTTGATCCCATAATGCCGCATGAGTAAAGTAACCTTTAGATTGGAAAACATAAAATACTGTACATAAAATGTCAGAGAAGTTCCTTTAAAGTGTGTGTGTGCCACTTTGAAAATATCTATGAAACAAATGGTTCAAAAATGCTGTGACATCAAATTAAATTAACAAAGATGATTTTATAAATATAAAAAGCATATTAAATTCAAGGGAATGGTCTACTATAAAATTAAAAGGGATAGTGATAACAAAATATAATTGGAACTATGTGCTTATTAAAGTATATAAAAGAATAAGTGGCCATTCTACATTTTATTATATTTTAAATTATAGCTGACAAATGAGTAAAACCTACTGGTTTCAAGGAAAGTGGCAAAGTATAAAGATTAAAAATTACAATTAATTTGTATTTATTCTTAAATATAATGTTATAAAATCATTCTTGTTCTAAATACACTATATCTGAGAATATTTTTCAGTATATAAACTATTATGACATTGAATGATATTTTAGTCTGTCTTCTGTAAATCATGATAAAACAAAACACATTCTTCTGTATAAGAAAAAAAACAAATTTTGTTTTTTGAAGATTAAAAATGAAAACAGTTTTTCACTAGTATAGAGAAATGAAATGAAAACTGAGTTAAAAATGAACTAATAATCTATTATTAAAAACAGTAACCCCTAAGCACCTGGTAATCATCTCCTTCTCTTTGTTGGATGCGTAGCCACTGCTGCTTAGGTTGATGTTGGGTGATGACAGGAAGTACAAGCAGTGGTTCTTAAAGTACTGGTCTATGAGTGGTAGCAGAATCTGTTTGTAAAAAGAAAAAAACAAACTCTATCTTCCGCAAAAAAAAAACAGGCTTTAAGACTTTTCTGTGCGTAGTAATAAAGTATCTGCTTAAACGCTACCTTAGCAAAAAACTTTATCTCTTGATCATGGGGAGATTTGTCTGTTTTACCACTGGATGCCATGGCCTCTGTAAAATACATAGAAAGAAATCCATTGATCACCTGTAAACATATCAGTCTTAAATGGCTTATATTCATCATCTTTGCTCACCAAGATGGGCAATAAACTCCTGTGCAGAATCTACATAACTCAAGAGCCTCTTGAGGAACTTATATGCAAATCTCTTTTCCATTGAGGAGGAATCTTGCTCCATGTCCTTCAGACCTCTGCAGAGTTACAGAAAACATCAATAAAGAAACTGTAAACTGGTGCACACGTCCTGAAACACATTAGTGCTTTTCGGTTTTAAGATCAAGCCCCACCCCAAAAAAACTGTTCACAGTACAAAAGTAACAAAAAAAAAAAAACTGGATCAAATTATTCATTTAAATGTTAGTACACAGTAGTTAAATACACTTAATATAAAGTGGGTAAATGATAATAATAATGTTGTTATGCCCCTTCTAGATGCACATTTGTGTATGCATTTGTACAGGTGACTGAATTTGGGAACAGATTGACCTGCTGATGGCGTATCCGTTGACCTGCAGGAATTTAAAGAGCTCCTGTGCCTTGTCCCTGTCTCTGTACTTCTCCTTTGCTGTCAGAGTGTCATACGGCACCAACAATGGATGACTTCCTCCTCCTTTTGATGACAACACACAATGAGTCAATTCACCTGGGACTGTTCACACAGGACTTTTAATGTCAGACAGACTCTTGCAGGATCACCTTTACTGTCAAGCTCCTTTTTCTTCTTCTTGGCCCAAATGTTGTGGTAATTTTCTGCAACTGTTTCAACCATTGCCTGTTGAAATGAAAATCAAGATTTAATACACAATATATGGGTAGTTGACACTTTTTTGTGAAACACTTTTTTTGAGGAAAAAATAGTTATACATTATTTATGTAGTTTGAAGTCTGATGTTTGAGAAAATATAAGGGGTCACTAACTTTATCAATTCTTTCACGTTTTTTTTTTTACTGAAATGTACCATAAAAATGTCCTATGGTGTGACATAGCAAGAAAAACAAACCTTATTAATATACAAATAGCATGATTTATCTTTATTGTTGGACACTTATCTTCATACATTGATATTTATTTTATATGAAATTATGAATAATATAATAATATTTTTTTTTCTCCAATGACTTGTCGGACTTATTGGACATTTTCAGTAAGTAGGGGTGTCAATTTAATTCATCTTTATTTCTATAGCGCTTTTACAATGTAGATTGTGTCGAAGCAGCTTAACATAGAAGTTCTAGTAAATTGAAATTGAAACTGTGTCAGTCCAGTTTTCAGAGCTGAAGTTCAGTTTAGTTCAGTTCAAAAGTGTGGTTTAATTTTCACTGCTGAAAGTCCAAACACTGAAGAGCAAATCCATCGATGCGCAGTTCCACAAGTCCCAAACCAAGCAAGCCAGTGTCACACCAAAGGATAACAAAACTTTTTACAGTGGTTTCTGAGGCACAACTTAACAGGTGCACATCATGGCCTCTACAGGGGGCTTCAGACATATAATCTTGAATGGGGTGCTTCAACTAATTAAAGTTTTTAGTGGAATTTCAGATTTAAAATTAGCATATATAGTAGTGTCACACCACAGGACATGGTTTTCGATGACAAATTGTATCAAGTTCCTATGTCTTAGAAAAAAAAAAAACCCCATTTACTAACTGGTACAACTGGTAAAATTAGTCTTGAGGTATTTATTAATGATTTTATGATTTTCCTTTTAATTTAAAAGGGCTCTAATTAACTGAATTCTGCTTTAGACAGTCACACCATAGGACAGTTTTGAGATTCGGCTCAAAAATGTACAAAAAAAATAATAATAATATTAACACAGCAGTGGTCCACGGAAGACAAAGACATTTTTAACCATTTGCTGCATTAATTAAATTAATTTTTGTCATTTGTGAATGTGAACGTCATCAACCCAAATATAAGATATCAATCATTTATCATTTTCAAATCACACTTGCCTGTAGTTCTCTTGAAAGAACAACATTCTCCAAATCTTGTGGGGCTGGAATAAAATCACCCTATAAAGTGTAAAAGCGGAAACACAATGTGCTATAAATGCTTTGATTTGTTGACAGACACCACAAAGAAAAGAAAACCCTCCCGCTGTCAAACATTACCTGTGAGGACTCTGAAATCTTGCGCTGTTTTTCTGTTTCTCTTTGCTGAAACATGGCCTCTCCTTCTTTGGTCCTCTCAATGTTCCATCCCATTGCCAACATGCTCTTTAGAGTCTCTTTCACAGGGTAGCGATAAGTTTCCCTTTCCTATTCAAAGTGAAGCGTTCAAACAGATTAAAACTCAACCGCTGAATCTTGCATTTGTGTTAGAGACAAAAGTCAATACAGAAGAATGTGACTTGTGTACCTTTTCACTCAGTGCTTTGTACGGTTTTAGAAGTGGATGAGTTTTAGATTTGTCATCTACTTTATCTCCCACGGTCCAGCCAAGAGCAATCTATCAACGTACAAGATAAAACATGCAGTCATCCTTTGTCTAATTCAACAGTGGAAGAGTGCTAGTGACATAATAAAATGTGCAAGATTAATGAGATGAGTTTTAGCATTGTCTAACCTTCTCAGAGGACCATTTCTCATGAGAATGTTCAGCAAACTTGCTTGCAATGTAATCAAGCTTTTCAGGCAGGGAGATGCTGAAAGACAAAACAGTATATCATAAAATTTGCACAAAGGTCAAACGAAAGGCCTTCACACTGGAGGAATGTTTTCATGAAGGGCTTTCGCACTGGAGAAACTTTTTAAAAGTTCCTAGAGCTACTGTCGAAAGTACCAGATTTTTGATCTGTTTGGCCTGCAGAAACTGGGAACAATTTTTGTTCTATTGTAGAACTCCATTTTGGGGAACTAAATTTCCTAGAAAGGTCTAATCCAGCACAGTAAGAACTGTACTGACATTAGTGAATGCTGATTAGATGAATCGCAGCCGTACAAAACTTCAGCATATATTATTTTAAAGGGGACCTATTATCCCCTTTTTACAAGATGTAAAATAAGTCTCTGATGTCTCTAGATTGTGTATGTGAAGTTTCAGATCAAAATACCTCACAAATTATATTTTATAACTCTTTGAAAAGGCCCCTTTTAGGCTTTGATCCTAATTGTGCCATTTTGGTGACTGTCACATTAAATGCAAATTTGATTGTGCTCACAACCCTGATTTCAAAAGTGTGCAGAGCTACAAACGTCTATGTGTAAGCATATCAGCAGATTCAAAAACAAGACTAATATCCTATGCTAATGAGGGAGGGATCGTCACCAATAGGTGGGGCTTTCCCCCTCTGATGACATGTACAAAGGGAGAATGTCAATCAAAGTGTTTCTGCAGACTGTTTTTATGAAGTGTGATTATAAAAGATAAAATTAAAGACTTTTTACCATTAGAAGCTGATTATATTCACAGACTGTTGCCACACAACTGTGTTAAATCCCCTTATAAAAGTAATTTTTGTATAATAGGTCCCTTTCAAAGTGATACAGAAAGCTAAAGTTAACTGCAGTTACCTGTTGCTTTTCTGCGCTGTTGTGTTCTCATTTCAGCCTCAATGATAAGTAACCTGTATTATATACGCTGTTATAGGTAGTTTTATGTCTGCATTCCATCTCCATTATCACAAACCACACAACACACAATGAAAACAAAGCTTCAATCATAGAGCTCTCTGTCCTCTAGCTGTTGATTTACTCGAATGGAGCTTTTGACGTCACTGTGGAATGGCTTATATCACTTCATTGTGGTGTGATGGCAACCAGCAAAAAACAAAAAAACAAAAAAAAACTTAGGGAAAATCTAGTTTTTGTGGGATCAGCTAGTTCCTATGACTGTGCGCCTCTTTTGCCAACATTTATTTCCAGTAGTCAGTCTTTAAATGATACTTACTTAGCAGTGTTAATAGGCTGGGGGTCGAAGTTGCCTTGTGCATCCACAGAGGCCTGCTTAACTAATGCGGAGCCTGGGCTGGAGTCCACGTAATCAGGTGGGATGGCACCTGCTATGGCACTCAGACATTGCATTGCCATTTTGAAAAGCTCTGAATCATATTTCTGCAAAACAGAATAAGGAGCAAGGTTTGTTATCACCTTTGTGGTCTCATAAAATGAATGAAATTAATGTAACTAAATGTATTGTGGGACTGTCAATTTACTGCTTTAATATATACAAATAATAATAAAATATGTGTTCAAAATATAACAGAATCAATCATGTGTAAATTCTACAGATTTGTCTTCTTTCTCTTTATTTAAAATTTTCACAAAATATAGGCACATTTTTAAAAGCTAAAACATTTTAAAATGAACAAAGTGCAACCGTCGCTCCTACACTACCCAACCCACTCTGAGCTGGGATCGAACCGGCGGCTCTGTGTATGGGAATCAGTTGCTCTAACAAGGAGGCTAAAGACCATGGCCTCTAGCGTCCGTTTTAGAGGTCAGAGGAGTGAGGTTTACCTGCACAGCACTTCACTAGCTGGCCTCTGTTACAAAACCATGTTAAAAAGTGATCCAAGATAAGACAGAGCTTGATTTGTGATGCACTTGCTTAGTAAATGAATGTAGTTAATTGTCTTAAATACTACAGGTTTGATGTTAAATGTTAAAATTAAGTCTAAAATGACATTTTCCCTCATTGTTGTTCCAAACCTGTAAGACTTTTTTTCTTCTGCAGAGCACAAAAGATAATATTCTGTTGGTTGGTGACTATTGTATGAAAACAAACACTGAGACATTCCTAAAAATAGCTTCTTTTATGATCCACAGAAGAAAGAAAGTCATACAGTTTTAGGCCGTCATGAGAGTGCGTACACAATGACAGAAATGTCATTGTTGTGTTTACTATTTGTTTAATTTTTTTGACACAGCAAAGAATTCATTTGAATATTTTGGCACAATTATGAAGTATGTTTGTACCTTTTGAGAAAGAGCATCAAAAAGTCCCCAGAAAAGCTTCTTGGTGAGGTGGAGCTCCTCCTCTGATGCCATTCCATAGCTGCCCAAGCCCGTTGGCAGACAGTAGTACTTCCAATTTTGCTCATAGTGATTGGTCAAAAGCTGCGAAGAAAAAGTGAATTAACAGAACAGTGAATGAATCTGTCAACATTCAAGATACTTTAAAAGGGTAGCTCACAAATGGTTCAAAAATCAAATTTGAGTTTCTTTCTTTTGTTAAGTTAATTTGAAAAATGCACGTACCCACTGACTTCCATAGTAAAAAAAAGCCAGCAACCAGCATAGCCAGCAACCAGCAACTCGAGTGACCTCACTTTAATGAAACACTTTTCACTAAGAATTAAGTTTGTCATTATACCTGTCTATGTTTGTATAGTGCCTATTTCAGTAAACAAATTCTGCAAATTAGATAAGGGTACTCACACAACATGTGCTTAACACAGTTGATACTGAGTAGCATAATTGAAATATCTCTTTACAATGACGAAATTGATCCCAATTAATATTTGTGTCAAGATATGTCTGGTTATAATGCATTTCTCTGACATACAATCATTATTTGAATGTGCAATTATTTAAATTGCACATTCATTTATATTTGAATTGCTGCCACGATCAATAGAAAATGTAGAACAATACACTTTTGTAATAAAAGCATTTTAATAAATCAATGCAAAGGTTTGTGAATAATGTGGGTTGAGTGTAATTTGAATATAGTTAATTTAAAAAATGATGATTTTCTTTTATTTATGCTACATTTAAAAGTAATTTTTTTAAATATGTAAAATATATAATTGAATTGACGACAAGGACCAGTAAACGTATAATATTGCAAATCATTGTAATAAATTCCTTTTTAATGACCTTTCCATTTATCAAATAGTTCTGAAAAACTGTATCACATTTTCAACACTGTTAATAATAATAAGTGTTTTTTGAGCCTCAACCCAGTGTATCAGAATGATTTCTGAAAGATCAGGGGTCCCATTTATAAAACTTTGCATAGAAACATTCCTAAAATTTAATGTACGGCAGAATACATTTTTATCTATGTATTAATAATTATGGCTCATATGATTATTTAAAATGGTTCAATTAAGTCAAATTAAGTCAAATTAAATCAAATTAAGGTAATTTATAAATGAGACCCCAGTTGACACTAAAGAGTGGAGTAATGGCTGCTGAAAATTTAGCATTGCCATCACATGAAAAAATTACTTAAAATAGACAAAGTTAATACAAGTTAATCGCAACAATGTTTTATAATATTACTGTATTTTATTCAAACAATAACAACATAAATCTTTCCAACCTCAATTATTTAAACAGCATCATACGTTCAATTACTGTTTACTAAGCTCACCTTAATGGGCATCTTGCAGTACTCCGTAAGCTGTGGGACATCAAACACAAGACGACGCAAAAGCTGCTGTAACATTGACGGCCGCAGATGCCTAGAGAAAGTGTGAATATCATCAGAGAACACCAACATTAAAGAAAAACATTTTATCCATCATATGAAAATGCATCTTGAGCTTTCAATTAACCGAACACACAATGGAAGCCTCTCAGCTAAAGGTTTTCAGGAGATTCTTACATGCAGATGGCCAGCAGACATTCATCAATAGCATCTCTCTGGGCCTTGGTGAGTGATCGACCCTTTGAGAGGCGATAGATGGTGTGCAACGTGGAGTCAACGAGCATCGCATAGTGCTCAGTGTGAGCGAACAGATCAGCACAGCGGGTCAGCAGGGGAAGCACCGCCGAACCAATGTAGCGGTTCATGGCCAAGGCTGTTTCTGTGGACCTAAGCACCTCCTGATGGATGAAAACATAACATGAAAAAACATTTAGCATATTTCATAAGCATAAGGACATAATATGTGCAAATTCATCATCAATACAATTGATGAGCAGTTTTTTTTAACTGCTTAATATCAATTATCATTAGGTGTCCAACGCTGTAGAGAGTGATACAAATGCAGAATGCATTAACATTCTGAAAAATCTACTTGTAGACTACTTGTGTCTGGTTCAAACACTGATGGCTCAATAGCGCAACTTGTTGACATGTAGAATTTGAGTTCATTTGAGCTAACTAAGTGAAAGTCAAGCAGGTAGTTCAAGATGATGGAATTCAGGGTTCAAAGTGCATAACCTAAGCACTAACATATAGTGCTAGATTTTTGCCTCTTAGAATACACAGATTTCACTTTGCATGTAAACTCATCAAACGGCTCTCTGTCGGCTTATTATAGGTGCATATATTAAAGGGAACCTATTATGCCAGTTTTTACAAGACACAAAATAAGTCTCTGATTTCCCTAGAGTGTGTATGTGAAGTTTCAGCTCAAAATACCAAACAAATAATGATTTATAACTCTATGAAACAGCCCCTTTTAGGCTTGGATCCTAATTGTGCCATTTTGGTGACTGTCGCTTTAAATTAAAATAAGATTGTGCTCTTTTCAAAAGAGAGCGGATGTGTCAGCCTATGTGTCAGCATAGTGGCAGATTTAAAAACAAGACTAACGTCCTATGCTAATGAGGGAGAGATCATCACTAAAAAGCAGGGTTTCACCCTCTGATGAAAAGTACAATGGGAGAATGACTGTTTTTATCAAGTGTGATTATAAAAAATTTAATTAATAAATGTCTATTATTAGAAGCTGGTTATACTCATAGACTGCTGCCACACAACTGTGTTTAAACCCCTTATAAAACAGATTTCAACATAACAGGTACCCTTTAATGCAATGTGTATTTTACATTTATATTCCATGAATGGCAAATAATTTAACTTACACTCTCTTGACTACTTTTAGATGGGCTACTTTTTCCTCATACTTTGAGTAGTATTTAGAACAGATTCTTTTACTCTTCTTGCAGTAAATTTTTTGCCAAGTAACGGTACTTTCACTTAAGTATGATTTTTCAGCACTTATAACCAAAGATAATTATTTAAAAAAATCCCTTTTTTACTACTACCGCTGAATCAGTATATTACATGCTTGATATAACATGAACCTTTTAGGCTTTTTCACACATAGCATGATAAATTTACATCTGCAACTTTGGTCATTTTTTTCCCACTCCACAGAGCACCCTTACCGAGTCCAGGGAGGCTGATGCTCGCAGGTCTGGCAGAAAGCCCACCTCCAGCATGTGCAGCAAGAAGCTTTGGTCATCAACGCCATATACACGGTCCAGGAAAAGCACCATGGGTGCTTTGTGCTCCGGACAGAAGCTGGCATTCATATCAGGCTCAGTCACAGTACCATCTAAGCAGACGAGAGAGTTAAACCAAAAGACATTAGGGTAATAATGACTGCGGAACAAGAGGCGCAGATAATGAGACACGTAGGGATGAAGATGACATTGAACGAGTAATAGCGTCAATCAATCTTGGGCACATAATGAGTTGCAGAGATTATGTCTTCAGACTTTTTCAAAGGCATCCAGTGGCATGTACAAACCTTTATTGACGACCGGCATTTTGAGTGGAATACTGATAATTCCGACCAAATCCTTAGTGGGCACTAAGGAACGGAGAATGGCACGAATACGGAGTGCTTCACCTTTGCCTTTGTTTATAAGCTGTAAACAGCATTGATAGATACAATTAATGCGAGGTGGTATACTGTGCTATAGCAGCAGGAAACTGCAAGTTTTGTCCCCAGCTTTGTAAATCAATAAAATGTGGCAGAAAGGGGCACTCACATGCATCTCAGGAGCACAGCGGCCCAGGAGATCAATAAGGGCTGAGTAGAAGGACATAATAGAGTTGCCCATGTGTGCGACCTCCTCTTCGTCCTCCCCAACCCTGTCAAAACAATGAAAGATCTTGCTTATTCCTAATCATACTTGAGGTCAAAATGCGCTGTGTTTACACTTGGCAGGTTTAGTTTGGTTACAATAAACTCAGTTGCAATTGCTCTGTTAGTGTGGTTCATCTCGGTGTTAACAGTGTATCCAAACTAGAGGCCACAGAATATATTCTCTGTCCGGTTCCAAACAAACACTGGTGCAGTTCAACTGCAATATGTACACTACACTGACCAAGGAAATGAAGGAAAAAAAGGACATGATGTCACAAGACGAAACCATAAAAAGGACAGAATGTTTAAGCATACTTGTTTTATCTTGTCATCTTTCCTTCCATTACAATTCAGCACAGGCAGTGTTGCGTCTCCCTGCAGCAGATCTTCATTTGTGTGTGTCATGGAGGAATTTCTGACACCTTTTTGACTGATATTTCATAAGCTCTTCAAGAGTTCTTAAATGATGCTATATTAGCCATTCTTTTTTTAGGTTTCTTAAGTTTCTTAAAGGTTTTTAAAAATGTATTAAAAAGTTTCTTTAAAATGAGAGTGAGTACACTAAGCAAACCGGGAGTAAATTTTCCTTATTTTTTTTCTATTTTCCAAACAAGACAGTAGAACTGATACTACAAGTGTGAACACAATATTAATCTCAACCTTTTACTTCAAACCTACAAACCTAAGAGCCAGATAATCATTATGTATAGATAATGTCTTCTTCTGGAATTCCAAATGAAAACAGGAGTAAAGAAAATTCTCGCCCTTCAGCTGCTCACTCTCCGTTCTGTGTTTTCCTACCTCAACTACTGCAGCCACATCAAGCCCAAAATCTGCTCAAACTCTTTTTTTGGCCCTTAAATTTAGGCAAAAATACCACTAATATGACTATCTCAAACCTTAATAAATCAAATTGTATGATTCACTTAAATTCTGTCCTCCCATTAATTTCGTAAAAGAGAAATTCAACTCTAACTCAAGCATATGCAATTGGATAAGGTGCAAAAGTAACTACAGATGTATGTTCATGACTTTTCACCTCTAACTTTTCCTGCATGTTTCAAGTAAATCCCGACAGTAGTTCTTTTAATGCCAAAGAGGGTCTACACTGGTTCAGTTTGCACTGTAAGTAAATCTGGCTCTAAATGGCAAATAATACAAATACAGAAAAGAATTAAGGGGACTTACGTGGGTGCTACGCCTTCAGGTAAGGTGGGCAGGTCTAAAGCAGGATCTTCTGAGATCTTGATGGCTTCCTTCATGGCAGCGAGTAAACCTTGTCCTCCCTCTCCTCTAAGAGCAGGTCCAAAACACTCTGGACGCCTGATCAGAAGCTTCACTACTACATTAGCGTTCTCTTCAACACTTTCCCCTGAAATGAGCAGAGCAAACATACAATAAAAACATAATGCCTCCCTCCTGCTGAATCTTAGTTTTTATTAATCAATACAAAAAGTTCTATATATATATAAATGTGCAATACTGTTTAAATGTACTTACCATTGACAAATACAGCGAAACGAAGGAAAGACAAATAGCGTTCTCCTTCTATTGGGTTCCAGCCAATGTCTGGGTATCCCCTGGCAATGAGCATTGGGCAGTTCTGTAATCCACAGGCTGCCAGATATGTAACCACCTGAAAACACACATGGACAGGATCCAAAGTGAAATTCAAATGACAATAAAAATGCAGTCCAAATGCAATAAATCAATAAAATCACAAAAACTGTAGTGTAAAGGTCTGTTCACATCAAAAGATAACCGGCAAGCTGCAGACAAACTTCTCATTTTTACTAATTGTCAATTATACAGATGCAAATGTGAAGAACAGAAATTTCCAGGCAAGTTCAAGTTGTGATATTGTGATGTTATAAGAATGAGAGGCCAACATCAGACCTCTTAACTACATTAAAAGACTGCAAACTGTAAATCTGAAAGATTGCAGTACTGCAATAAAGCAGAGCAGACTGGTTTTTTTACCCTTCGATTGTATTAGTGGTTGAATTGTGTTTTTAAATAGACATCACCAAATGTGATTTCATATAACACTCATTGTAGCATCCATAGATATTTTGTGTGGCCAAAGTCGCTTTGGTATCCACAGCAGTAGACGATCTTTATCATTATAGTTATTGTCTATGCATTGAATGGACCTAAAAAAAAAAAAAACCTTACTGCCAATAGTTATTAAAGGTGCCCAAACTGTTTTCTTTTATCTCAACCTTCTATGGCAACATACTGAACAACCAAAATCTAAATACAGAGGATCAAAATATTTGATTTTTCAATTTTACTACAAGAAACTCTTCTATACTGTATTAATCTTGGTGTCATTTTTAAGAATTTATTCTATTAGTCAGTATCACACAACAACAGGGGTTGTAACTACAGTAACTGTTACCTTCTCAAGATCAGGTTCCTCTAGAGCCAGAGCCAAACCGTTGTTGTCCATCACAGAGGAAGCAGCCACATCTAACGGTGTAGAGCCTCTCATTTCTGGACATGCTAGAGAAATAGAAGAAATCAAGATTATTTTCTTATGGTCAGGAAGGACAGCACATTTGTAATGAGGAAACAGCAACCAGCAGATGGCAGTCTTTACTTACTTTGTTTTGGCTAGGGTCAATTTCTTTTTGTCTGTTATAATATGCTAATCACACACTCAGTTTCAGTTTACAAAGTACAGATAATGCATTCTTTTATTATTCTTTAAGCATATCTGATAACAAACTAGTTCTGCTAGTCCATCAGCGAGCTTGCAATATTGAAAATAAATGTGATGACTAAAACTGCAGCTACTACACAACACTATAAATACAACATGAAGATATGCCAACATAAAACTGCACATCTGTGAATGTTCCACACCCTAGTTTGCAGCCTGCAGCCCGATCTTCATCTGATCTGATCTGTTGTGTCATTGATCTGGGGGTGATATGGACTATAAAGGGGCGAGTGGGCTCTCAGCTGCTCATTAATGTGCTGTTATAGGAAACGACTCCTGCAGAGTCAGGTGCTCTCAGCTGCACAAGCTATTATTCACAGTCAAAACGGTGCACTGTGCGGTGTTGCCAGATCCTGCTCAAAAAGCAATCAACCTGATCTCGCACAACAAGCCACAAATAAATGACTTGCGGCACCAACATAAGAAACAGTTTTGTTTTAAAGAAAGGTGTTTATGGATCAAGGAGAACTGGCACATTTATATGATTTATTGTAGCTTGTACTATACAAGGCTGTTTAGTGCTTTATTTTGATTAGTCGATGAATATTCTGCGATGTGCAATTATTTTTAAGGAAATGCACAGCTCAGGTGTTTCCAGGACCGCATTACAGTAACTTACAGATATAACTGAAAGTTATTTATAGCTGAAATTACAAAATACACAAAACATACAACAAAGATGACCAAGTAAAAATAGTAATGAATGTGATTAAAACCACAAACTATTTGCAATGCTATTCGATTAAGATTTTTTTTCCAAGCCACTGATAAATGCAAGTGTTTCCAGGTGAGTATAGATACCCACAGTGGGTTTTAGTTTTTGGGGGTTCCTTCCTACACAGTTAAAAATAATAAAGAAAAAGTACAAAAGTATGACTGCTAATGGTTATTATTTTCTTATTATATGCAAGTGTTTAGGCAAACCTTCAGTATTTCCGCTCGGTTACATGTAAGTGTTGGGGGTGGGAAACTTCAGATACTAGAATGAATTTGACTGTTCAGAAGAAGTGATGAGAGGTAGAAATGCACAATGATGTCATAACAAATCATTAATTTATATTGACAGAATTGAGCACACTAGCTTACAGATAATCTTAAAGGAACACTCCACTTTTTTTGTAAATATGCTCATTTTACAACTCCGCTAAAGTTATACAGTTGAGTTTTACTATTTTTGAATCCATTCAGCTGATCTCTGGGTCTGGCGGAAGCACTTTTAGCTTAGCTTAGCATAAATCATTGAATTGGATTAGACCATTAGCATCTAAAAAAATAGTTTTGATAATTTATCTATTTAAATCATGACTCTTTTGTAGCTACATTGTGACTAAGACCAACGGAAAATTAAAAGTTGCTATTTTCTAGGCTGATATGTCTAGGAACTATACTCTCATTCTGGCGCAATAATCAAGGAATTAATGATAATAATCAAGGAATTAATAATCAAGGAATTAATGCGGAATAATGATACACAGAACTGTTTCATAGTTACCTGGGGACTATAATAATTACCTGGGGACTATTTTCAAGAGCTGTGTGATATCATTGTTATCAAGTTTCTGTAAGACTAACAATATTCATACTAATCTAAAAAGTTAAATAAAAAATAATAATTTTATTTGTGATGCAATTTAATTACACGGTGCAATTTAATAGGTGGACATGGCAACACAGACACTGTGATTCATCCCTCCCTAACCTGCAAGCCTAAAGAAGTATGTGTGTGGGTTTGTGTGTGTGTGAGTGTTTACCGAGCCCCACGCTGCTGTTCTCCAGGAGATAGCTCAGGTGGTCAAACATAGATTTCTGGTTCTGACGGCTGATGCGACAGAAGTAGCAAAGGAAGCGACAGCAGCTGGCCACCACTTTGGGGAAGGCAATCTCCTGAGGGTTAAAAACAGCATTCGTTTCACTTCTGCACAGACAGAGATCATTTCCTTCACACTTTAAATTAATCTTTCATCTTTTCTACATGTGGGTTCTCACGCGCTAGCTAAATGCGTGTAATGTAACATACTTGAGATATCGACAGAACCCTCCAGACAGTCGGTTCAAGCAGATGGAAATTTGAGACACTCAAGTGTGAATACAAGCAAATATGTTTTGTGCTTCATGTGAGCAGGGAATATAGTCACTCTAAATGTCTAGAAGCGCCTCGCTTTGCGTGAGGCCTCTTTAATCAAGCTGCCAAGCAGAAATGAGAGCCACTGTGGCAACATCAAATGTGGCATAGTCAGAGGTATTAATTCACATTCCAGACTCCTGACAAACCCCAAAAAAGACTGGCATGAGAAGCAACCCATTTCTCCTCTTCTTGTCTGTGCTTTCGCCCTATTGCCACCCCTGAGGCATAAGGAGGTATTAAGCTGTTAGACATGGGGCACTGTAGGTACTGTGCCCGCACATGTGTTATTCCTCTAGATATCGTGTTTAGTTTATGAAGGTCTGGCTGAGGGTTTGGCTTGGATGGATGTGTCTCCAGCTGAGTCATGGGATCTTATTATGATCGTAAAAAAATGATATGTAAAGTTGATGGCCTTATTTATCATTTCATAAAAGAGAAGTAATTTGGTACTGTAAGCAACTGTAAGTAAGCAACTTATCGTCATGATTTAAACAGTCAAGGAACGTTTATAGATGTAAATGTAAAATGATTATGTTCAGGCGAGTGTGTGTTCCTTGTACCAGGTAACATTTAGTGTGTACTTTTTTCTTTTTTGCCCCAAAATATATTTTACAACTTCAGAACTAAAACATAGAAGGGAAATTTACAAACTCATTCTGAAACATTGAAACATCTAGAATCAAACTAACTTAATAAATTAATAATAAAAATACAATAAAAATGATATATATTTAAACTAAAACAAAATTCAATACATGTTTTTTTTTGTACATTCCATGTCACAGCTTGTTATTTTACTGTTTGATGGCTAATTAAGTTCATTATTCAGGCTGGAATATTATAACAGACATTAAAAAAGGGTTTGACAGCTCGAGCATCCACAAATATAGCATGGTCCACCTTGTTACAAAACTATTGTCTGTACTTTTTTAATCATTTTTAATTTAGTGATTTAAAATTTCACTTTAATATGATGAACAAGCAGTTATTTTTTGTTTATGAAATTTGAATATTTAACCCTTTTTGCACATAATATAAAATGTAATGTATAAAATATATATTGCATAAAAATAAAATCTGATTCATCTAAGGAAAAAATCAACAGGTTATTCAATTATCAAAATAACCGTTGATCAGAATTTGGAATAAGAATTAGTCACAGCCCTAATCAGGATATAAGAAATCACACTGAACAAACTGTAGTCAGAACAATTTATTTTAGAAAAAGGGCTCAAAAAAGTACCTTATTTTTGTCTCCTCCCAGCACATTGACCATGACCTCCATTACGGTCTCATGCATGCCAAGCACACGCATCAGATTTGGATGCTGGTAAAACACTTTGTTGTTCATGATGTCCCTGCATACAAGAAAAAGAGAAACACTTTAAAAACATTTTTCAAAGGATTGTCAAAAAATAGAGACTAATACATATTATTTTAGAGCAAGTGATTATTACTCATTTTTAAAAAGTATTAAAATATTCATTTTGAGATTCGCAAATTACATTTTATATTGTTATTAAATCATTAGTGATTCCAAAAATGCATTCTAAGTGAGAAATTATGACAAAGTTGATCTAAACAAAAACTGTAATAATTTCCAATACTGAAAAAAATTCACTCAGAATGTAAACCTCTTAAAGAGATAGAATGAAAATTCTGTCGATATTTACTCATCCTCCACTTCCAAGCCCTTATTAATCTTCTCTTGAACATAAAAGATAATATTCTGTAGAATGTTGGAAACAGGTAGACTTCCATAGAGTTTTTTTTTTTTTTTTAACAATGAATGTCAATGGATACTAGTTTCCAACATTCTTCAAAATGTCTTATTTTCTGTTCATATAAGTAAATGGTGAGAAATAGCGAAATAGTTTTTTTTTTGGGTGAACTATCCCTTTAAAGCCTGCAAAATTTACCCCAGGCCGTCAATCATGAGCTGGCCCTCCTCTTCTCCCATACGGACACTGAGCAGGGAGCGGATCTGACCCAGTGAGGCCAGCAGGTTTATGGCATCTCCTACAGACTTGTCACTGATGGTGTAGCTCTTCCTCAAGGCTCTGAGCAGCTCCCCAACGCCATCATATTGCCTCCTCAACAGGCTGAACATGCTGCGCACCAGCTCCGGGTCTTGAATCTTGTACTCCTGAGCCCAGCTGACCATAGTCTGAGATATCAGCTCCTTCAGGTTGGCTGGAAGAGACAAAAACAGGCGAAATTCATGCTTTGCATAAATTATTGATGTAACTTCTGTTAAACGAACACTCCACTCTTTTGCAAATTTTCACCTAGAGTTAAACAGTTGAGTTTTTACTATTACCATTTGCACTGTTACCTAGTTACCTAGCTGGGGACTATTTTCAGGCGCTGCATATCATCATTGCGTCTGCTGCAGCCATGGTATGGCAGCAAAGTCCCTTCATTATTATGCCGGAATGAGAGTATAGTTCATAGCCATATCGACCTAGAAAATAGCAACTTTCTAATTTATGTCGGTCTTAGTACACAATATAACAACAGAAGAGTCAAGTTTTAAATAGAATCATCAAAATTATTTTTTATAATTGTTTGAGCGAGATTCTAATGGTCAAATCCGATTCAATGATTTATGCTAAGCTAAGCTAAAAGTGTCCAGACCCGGAGATTGGCTGAATGGGTTAAAAGGTAAAACTCTGCTTTTTAACTCTAGGGGAGTTTGAAAAAGGAGCTTATTTCCAAAAACGTGGAGTGTTCCTTTAAACTGTAAACAGTCAGTGAAATGTTTTTAAAAACAGGGTAACAATGAGGTGGCATTATTTTCCTTTCAATTAAGCCACTGAATACTAAAAGGCAACTTATTAGATTTAACAAATTACTTTCAGCAAACCATGAATAACCACAAAATCTCAAAAAAGTCTTTCAACAATATTATGAACATCTACAGTAATGAATTTTACAGTGCTGTGGGGAATACAAAGAGAAAATAATCTGTAGTAACAAACGCAGTGAACTCAAAAGACCTTTGGGGACAGATATTCTTCTGATAATAATGTAATGATTTTTTGTTGACAGTTATTACTTATTTATTATTGTAATTTTTGTACTGTACAGGAAACATAATGTAATGTTAATGTAAATAAAACACAAAGCCTCTATGTTTCAAAATAAATTATTTATAGTGCATCCATATAAGTGGGCACACTTTATAACAACTACACACTATGAATCATTCATTAAGCATTAGAAAATAGTCAATTCATCATTTGTTAAGCATTAACTCTACATTAATAGACATTAGTAAGCAAATTATAAATACAGCTACAAATGCTGTATTCTTGACATTTAAGCACTCTGTGTTGAGGTTTATATGGATTTTAAAGTAGTATTGAGTCAAGTAATTAAATTACTTATTGAGTAATTAAGTTACATTTTAGACAATTAGTAATTACTGTGTTTTTTTAAGTAACTTACCCAACAGTCATAACATTTAAAATTATTTTTTTAGATCTTTTGAATGGATGTCCGCCAAACCAAATTTGCAATACATAATTTTTAACACAACAGCCATGGGCAGAAAAAAGGTGAATAAGAAAAACCCCTTTTGGTTTGCTTTTCCCCCTTATTTGTTTTATAAAACATTTGGTATATTGTGGTTTATTATACTAATGAAAATATATCAGAAAGGGCTGATATGAAGCTCTGATTAATATTAAATAAAAACGCTACTTCATATAAATGAGATTTCAGGCCTCTGCTCCAGTCATTCCCAATATGTTAGGTCCATTAGTGCATGTTGATACATCTATTAATATTTTCTATTCACATTTTGCCCCCGTATGCTGTTCTCAGAATAGCTGCTCTAATCACATACTCGTCTCATCAAGAGAGAGTGCAGCACTGGCGCTTTTTATTCAACATCTGCAAATTACATCCATTTTAATATGTACCTGTCCACCCATTGCTGGGACGATGATTTAATATTCCTGCCAACTTAATACCGTTTAATGCTGATTTGCAGCCTAGCACTTACTTCATTTAATTTTAGAGGCATTTTTGTCTATTCAAGTTTTTTATTTAATCATTTAGACACAAAACTATAAAATAATACAAGTGTCATATGAGGGTTTTTTTATAGTCTAATTTTAAACATAGAGTGATGCTTGAAGGTTTGTGAACCCCTTGCAGAATTGGTGAAAAATGTAAAAAACTTTAACAAAAAAAAAAGAGATATCATACAAAATCCATGTTATTTTTATTTAGTACTTTCCTGAGAAAGATATTTTACATAGAAGATGTTTATAGTTCAATAAAGACATAAAGAAAAAAAAAGCTACAATTATTACAATAATCCAAACACAACTAGAAAATGTTCAAACTCTCACTGATGCTCCAGAAGGAAACATGTTGCATTAAGAGAAGGGTGAAAACTTTTGTGATTTAAAGATCAAGGGAAATTGTACTTAATTTGTCTTTTGGAAAACATGCAAGTACCTTCTTTTCCAAAGTGCAGTACTAAATGTCAACAAATTAATTATTATTTCAACAAAATAAAATTTGGACATCATCATTCTGTTTAAAAATATTCACCGCCCTGCCCCCAACACTTGATGCATCATGTTTCCTTTTGAAGCATCTGTGAGGATTGGAACCCTTTTTTTAATCTTTATTTGTGTTTCAGTCCCTCATTAGTTGTCAGTATGTAACGATAGATATCAAAATCATACAGCCACTGCTGGAAAGGCTTCTGTGGAAGATGGAGGATTTTTCTGAAGAACAGCAGGCAGTTTAACTATTCAGAGAATACAAGGGACTCATAAATATCCACCACAAAGCAAAAAAAAAACACACGAAAACCACAACCTTTTGCAGGTGGTTATTTGAATAATTTTAGCTATTTTTCCCTTGAGAACTATATGTAAACCTTGTTTATGTCAAATATTTCACCTCAGGATGGTACTAAAAAAAATGTATCTCTCTTATTTTGTTAGAATTATTCACATTTTTTATACAAATTCTGCAAGGGGTTCACATACTTTCAAGCAGGACTGTATATACCCCATTTGATGTTAACACCATTTTAAGTAATTATTACCATAGTATAGTTTCTCACTCTCTCTCTCTCTCTCTCTCTCTCTCTCTCTCTCAATCGACTTCACTGACTAACATTTTTCTAATATGTTGCCTTTCTAATATTTGCATAGCTTGGGATTAGAATGCTAAGACCCTTGTGTAAACAAACAGCAAAACAAATCTTAATTTATCTTACAAAAAGCACCCTTTGAGTCAATTAATGAAAAAAAGATGCAGTTTAAAGAAAGCAAGCGCCTTACTAGGAGTAGCTTGCTCTTGTTTTGTTGGTTCTTCCTCAGTTTTTTGAGGACGACCTTTAATCTTGTATATGATGGCCATCAGACGTCCTTTTAGAGAAGTGTCCTGCTCCTCCTCCTCCTCTTCCATAGGGATGCCTGCATATAGACACAAACATGACAACTTTATCTGCATCTCATTACTTCTGCTGCAACTGATATTTAACAACATAAGGGTTGTGCACATTTTTTAATTGAATTAACAGTGTGTTTAAAATGTGATTTCCTCAGTTGTAAAAAAAAGACTGCAAATGTACTTTTGAATTAGATTTCAAAAAGTAGAATTAAAAGGACTTAACAATTCTCGAAGTAACATTAAGACACACAGGACAATATTATCAAATAAATAATCAACAGATTAATCGGACACATTTTACAATAAGGTTCCATTAGTTACTTTTAGTTAATGCATTTACTAACATGAATTTAAAATGAACAATACTTTTACAGCATTTATCATTCATAATTCAACATTTACTAATGCATTATTAAAATCCAAAATTGTGTTTGTTAACATGAGTTAATGCACTCTAAGTTAACAAGAACTAACAACTTTATTTTCATTCACAAACATTAACAAAAATGAATAAATACTTCATTTAATTTTGTCTAATAAAGTTTGTTCATGTTAGTAACCACATTGACTTATATTAACTAATGAAACCTTATTGTAAAGTGTTACCAATTCATAAAAAACACTATCAAAATATATAATAGTTGTAGCAAGATAGGGCATAAAGGAACAATGTTTTATTTAATAATTTTTTCTTAATCTGATGAACCAATAATTTGAAGAAATAATCAACAGATTAATCTAGTATCAAAATAATCATTAGTTGCAGCAACATCAAGCATCATGAGAAATAATATCTATAATAAAGTATTAAAGGTGACGCATTTTTATATAAAGTATATGAAATAATTGAAAGATGAATTGACTATCAAAATGATTGTCAGTAATCACAAAATTAGCTAGTAGTATTAGGCAAATAATGCATTAAAATCCATACAATTGTATTAAACATTTAAAATCTTAAACATTTAAAACATTTCGATAACTAATTGTATTTGAATAATTATATGATTAATCAAAGAAATAACTGAATAAATTTGGAAAAATGTTTTTAAAAAAAATCACAACACAACATCACAACATCTGTGAAATAAGTAGAAATACAAAACAATCCAAATTCAAAATGTAGCATTTTAAATTTAATTGACTTTCTTTTATTTGATAAGTAGTACATTTATTTAGAGAGAAATGTTGGAGGAACATGCAGGTGTAGAATGAAATAAACAAATGATGAATATGTACCACAGTGCAGTCGAAGGTCATTATGGAAGGTCTGAAGTTCCTCCTGCAGCTCCTCGGGGCATGTGCAATCATCACCAGCACTGAAATTCAACAGCATGTTTATCTGCAATGAAAAATCACATGTCGCTTCAGACAAAAGCATTGTTTTACCACAACTAGAAAGTAATCTGATAATAAAATATTTATTTCCCAAGCCCCACCTTTCACAAAAGTTATGTAAGATTGTAAAAGTAATCGTCTGTATCTGCAAGAATCGTTTCTGTTGCCATGGTGACAGTGACAACATGAGCTTATAATGGGCTCATACAGACAAACGCACAAGGGCTTTTCTCAGTTAGCAGATGCGGTGTGCATATAAAACAGGGTGAGCCATTCTGCCAAACAGTCCTAATCAACGGCTCTGAGAATAATGGAGTGGGTGCAGAAAATGAATTGTTTCAATGACTGAAACAAAAGTTCAATTAAAACAAAGCAAACATGAATAATTTGAGGGAAAAGTCAGCTTTAGAGCTGTGGTAAACACAAATCAAAAGACAATAAAGTCAAGACCTTGGAAGTGTAATTTTATAGTACTCTAATGCTGTACATATTTAAATAAAAGCTAAATATCTGTTCTGATCCCAAGGTGTTTGTTTTCACATGAAAGTGATAATTGCGCAGTTGCATCAGATCTTGAAAATGAACGATTTAAATGAAATCTACTGTATGGGAACAAAAAGCCCATCACATAAAGATCGTATCAGTTACTCAGTATGTATTTTACCTATATTTATTTAACAATAATATTTAGATTTTTATATATTTTTGATTTCGAGATAAAACAAATGCTTGTCACTGGAATCATATTTGGCCACATCTTAAGTATTTAAACCTTTAAGTCATATTTTAGAGTTTTATTCAGAAATGAGGCTTCTGGCAGCACTAAATAAAACCAAATGTTTACAATCATAATAACCTTAAATTTCAGTTTGTATTTTGCTTCCCTTCGCAATTAAATCTTTTGATTGAACAGTTTTAAGAAGAGAAAAGGGAATAAAAATTATCAGTATAAAAGTACTGTACACAAATTATAGCTGTGTTTACTATAGAGAATAAGAATGCGTCATTACAGCACAATGCATTCTGGGTTTTTAGGACAAGGGAGCCTGATTCCCATTGATCTCTACTGATTTATTGTATCATACTGTATATAATACAGTATATGCTTACACAACAAATAAAGTAGAAAATCATATATGGCAATGTTTTCTTGCAGCAGCTCATTGATACTCTTGTAAGGATAAACTTGTTTATTTATTTGATCTGCCCCCTCTGCATCTGTGCTCGGCTTTTCAAGTTACACTTCACTGCTGGAATGCATATTTTCAGATTTTCAGACACACAAAGAGCGTTAATAAAGGTATATAATACACGTTAGTCCATTTTATCTTATTTGTAAAATGTTTTTCAAAAGATATTTGCTTCTTCTGTTGTGATTTGCATTGGTTTACATTGTGCGCTCTTGCGTTTGTCCACAAGCATGGCCGACTGCAACTCCCTGTGACAGATTCCCGAGCTCAATAAAGAGATCGAATTTTAAACAAGAATAAACTAATTTTATAAAAGTTGAACAAAATCTACCAATGTGTGGGAAATCACACAATGTGTGGGGTACATCTCTCTCATTCAGGGCAAATCTTTATTTTGCTTTCTTGACTATATACTGTATACAGAATGTCACTTTGGAATATATGACAATTCAGATGTTTAAAAAATGTGGCTACTGCTCTTAAAAATATGCAAGTTGCACATTCAGACATTATCAGAAACAGCAACAACAGCAAAATTTTGTTTACAACTACATCCTAATTTATCAGCTAGTTTTGTATAATAAACCAAATATATTCCAAAGTGAAGAGAGTCATATTATGAGTGAAACATGCTGAGGATGATGATCAGTCATTATAGTGTTAAAGGTTATGCTGTGGGTCTATGCCAATGGCCAACCTGCTCTTGTGGAGGAGAGCGAAACTCTCTGGTCTTCTTGGCAGTGACAGCAGCAGACATGTTGAGGGCCAGCATTAGCTCATTGTAGCGGAACTTCTGATTGAACTGCAGCTTGGACACAAAATCATCTGAGAAGGCCACGATGGCCTCAATGCGCTGCTTTAGCTCACAGTCACAGAAATAGTGCAGCAGCTCACACATCTGTAAAACAAACAGACAGTAAAAAAATTATTTTAAAAATCTGACAATAATTTTTCTTTACAGTTACAAATATTCATTCATTCTTACTGGTCTTGGTGAAATGAACATGAAACAGCTAATGATGTAAAGCTTTAACCTGATAATAATGTTATCAGACAAATGCCTCCCTATTGAATTTTTTTTTTTTATAGCAGTGTTATTTTTGTATTATTTATAAAACATTTATTAAAATGTTACATTTTCTTTTTAGTTAAAAATGTAATAGTTATGAGCTTTGTCATATTATTTCCATATAGATTCCATAAATTTTTTATTTGCCAACTTTTAGCAATTTTAAAGTTTTTAAGTTATTATTTTTGCTTTTACTTGTGCAAAAACTTTTAAGAGGTTTAAGGAGTTTTGTTTTAGTAACCTTTAAGAAACCTTAAATTCGTTAAATACAATAAATTAATTAATACATTTCTGACCAAGCACGCAAAAATCCAATAGCACTACATATCTTACCACAAAAGAAACCATACATTTAAAATATTGGTTTCACTGTAAAAAAAATCACGCAATCGATTTGTGTTGGGACAACATGAAGGAATTAAGTTAAGTTTTTACAAATTTACACGGATTGAACAGAAAACAATTAAGTTGTTCCCCAAAAAATGTGTTGTTTCAGCTCATTTTAAATAAGTAGTTTGAACACACAGCAAAAGTAATTTTGTTGAGTGCCAATCCAAAAAACTAATAAGCTAACTCCTAAGGTAAAATAGGAACAAATCCAATCGCTGGGTTAAAAATTTTATATTTTACCCAAACTGACATTTTTTTTAGAGTATAAATCTTAATCCGGTCTTGATCAGCATGAAAACGACAGGTCATAAGGGCAAGAATAAGAGAAGACAATCACCTGCCGTTTGACTGATTCCGGCAAACTTGTCTCCAGAAGCCCTTTGGGAAGCTGCTTGGCCTCTTTGCCCTCCTCCTCTCCGGCCTCCACAGCCTTCTCTTCATTACTGGTGGCTTCCTCTTTCTCAGCCCCCTGCTCCACCACTGCTGTCTGCTCCTCCTCCTCCTTACTATCCCCAAACACAATGGGCTCAATGAGGAGTAGGATGGTCTTCACCTCCTCGCTGGTCATCGCCCCCATGATAAGTAGGGTCCCGATCAGCTTGAGAATGGGCACGAACTGATACTCCACGCTTCCGCCCACCGGATCCCGAATATGGGCTCCTCCGCCCTGCACGGCCTCGGTCAGCATGCTGATGGCTTTCTCCTTCATGATCGCAAGAGGGATCTGTGGGCTGTAGAGCGGCGTTTCACGTTTGGTGGTGATGAAACATGGAGGGGTGAAGTTGAGGCGGGGGGTGAGCGAGGTGCTCAGGCCCACCCCAGGAAGAGAGTGACGCTTGGAGTCATCGGGGAAGAGGCGGATGCTCCTGGTCTCATCCGTCACTGGGATTATAAACTCGTTGTTCATCATGAGACGGGCTTCTTTGGCCGTCTCCAAGTGAATGCTGATGAGCACGTTGTAAAATCCTTCACGAAGCTGACCGGTCAGGTACTGGTTATCAATGATGTAGAGGAACTGCGACTGGCCGAGATGGCTACACAGGCTGTGAGCGACGCGGGTGTTGCCCAGGGCACAAAGAGAGCAGAAGAGCTTTAAAGTATTATAGTGGAACTGCCGGAGATCTTCATTTTCTGACAGCTCCATGATATCGATACACCTAGAGTGGGGCACACACAAAGTTACAGGTTGGGTTTCCATTCTTTAGTGTTGATCCCAGTGCCCTAATACCTTTTAAAACTTCAAAAGGGATGAAGGGCAGTGTTGAGGCTACATAAGATTTTGCCTGAAAAAATTATGCTTAAATTCTTCTGTTATGTTCTTCTAGTTGAGACCTTTGAACAATATAAGAGTATTGTAAAGTATTGTAAATTGTAAATGCAAAGTAAGGTAAGGTAAGGCAGTGTTTCCTAACCCTGTTACTGAAGGCACACCAACAATACATATTTTCAACCTCTCCCTAATCAAACACACCTGAATCAACTCATCAGAACATAAGAAGAGACTACAAAATGTGAAATTAATGGGTCAGATAAGGGAGACATCCAAAATATGTACTGATGGTGTGCCTCCAGGAACAGGGTTGAGAAACAATGAGGTAAGGTAAGGTAAGGTAAGGTAAGGTAAGTTTTTTTGTCCCATGTGAGTGGAATATGTCTTGGGACCATCACCCATGCTGCAGTTGTCACAATTAACCAACAATTCCAGTTTGATCTCATGAGGAAGCGTATTTATTTTATGTTTTGTCAATTTAGTGATTAATTCATATTAATTTTAAATGGAGCCCTAAACCCAGCTATCACTGGGAGATGAGCAAATCATACTAAAATGTACGAATGAGATTGTACAAATTCATAGAAATTAGCCACTCAATAAAAAGGTAACAAATTGCCTAAACCTAGACTGTAGTCGCTAATAATCTGTTATGTATGATGCTTACAAAATCTCTATTTCAGCCATTCTGTAATGTCATTTTAGTTGTCAATTTGTGTCTCTATTTTTTTTTATATTATAAAATGTTTGAGAGTTTCACTGAAGTTCAAACTACTTAAACAAGCTTCACTCAATTGATTAGCATTTTTTTGCCTCACCACTGAAAAGGGCTGTTAGGAGACCAACAAAACACACTTGCATAATCTACATCACAAAACAAACCCATGGGAGTAAAAAGCATCCATCCCTCTGAAATCCTTTTATACAAAGCACCATTTGAAGTGGCCAGATTTGAGCACTGCGATTTGAAACAACCCTTCAATACAACGGCCAAGATTGCTCCCATTTTGAAGTGTCCTACAAAGGCAGATTTTTCCTGCTTTGAAGGCAAAAAAGTTAACTTGAAATCAAAACTGACATTATTTTTGATTACATTTTTTCAATTATAAATGATCTACCCATACATGTTGATTTTATAAAAAATAAATATGCCCCAATATTCTTCACTTCCACTTGAAACAACAGGGTGGTACAAACAAACCTCAACAATTCAATCAAATCTCTATTGACAAAATAAACTCTTGTTATGAATTTTTCTTATTCAAGATAACATACATCACAATAGGGAGGAAAAGACTGTGACAACTTCCGTTTTTTAACGTTAATATTAAGATCTTGATTCTAGCCAGTTGGCATTTGAGGAAGGAGCCAAATGAGCACTTAAGGGGTTTTATTTCAACGAAAGGTCACATTCCCATGACCATGGAGTTGCCAGTCATCGCATGTGTAAAAGCAAGTGCATGAGCAATGTGTCACCTGTTCTCCTCTGGGATGTGCACAGCCATCATCTGCAGGGGCTCCAGACACTGCACCACCCAGCCGTGCCTCTCACTCACACGGGCCGTCTCCACCGTCAGAAACGTGTTGGGCATTCGGCTCCACAGCACAGACACAATGGTCTGCACGTCCAGTCGAGGAGGACACTGGGGCTCTGGGTTTTTCAGCAAACTCTTAAAGATGGCTGAAGACAGGGGCATTGCATCCTGTGTGGGAATCCATGCAGGTCAAGCTAGTGAATTGTAATGTGGGAAATGGAGGCATGTGAGTGGATTAATAATAATGTGGACTTACTGGGATTTTCGGAAACTCAATTTGGAAGAGGTTTGGGCTCGTGGGTTGAACAAACACAGCAGGAAAGAGCTTAGTGTTAGGCTCAACCTAAAAGAAGGGAGAAGAAAGCTTATGAGGCACATTCTGATTAGCAGTTTTAGAGTTGACTTGCTCTATTGGAGAAGATGGAGTTGCACACTATTTAGGAATAATGCAAATCTAGTCTGCTTAGACATGATAATGTCTTTAAATATTTGCTATTGCGAGATTAAAAATCAGAGCCTGAAGCAAACTAAGTGCAGAGCTTCATTAATGTTGCATTGGACTAGCAGTTACTGGCTCTCTCTCTCTTTCTTGTTAACATTTTGAAATTTAGATGCACATTTACTAAAACAATTTACTAAAGTAACTGCACACTGGACCGCATAAAAAAAGCAGTAGTTGTGTTTAAAACCACAGTATTTTAAATGGCACCAAAAAGCATCCATGATCCTACTGGTCATCTGGATTGTGCACATCCAGTGGACATTTTATTTTCCCATGAGGCCACAGGAGACTAGCTGTTAATGAATGGTAGTCTATTGGCAAAACTGATATTACAAGAAAATAATTACAAAAATAAAAACAGTTCAAAAATAAGACAATAATTAGACAGTAGAAAATAAGACAGTTCAAAAATACACAAACAATTCATCCAAATGTTATTACCACAGAGAATGTACTTATCATAATTGCACATAATTATAGCACTATAGCAACTGTAGTTTATTTTATCAGTGTTGCATTTTTTGTGAAACATTTATTACCTTTTAAGCAAAAATGCAAAAATTTGCAAAAGATGAACTGAATTATTGAATTATTTACTCTTGTAGTATACTCTACATTATGATATCACTAAGCCCAGCATTGCGCCTGTGTCTTATTTTGTTAAAGGAACGGAGTTGAGATTACCTGGTATGCAGTAGGTAGCTCTCTGCCATTGGCAGTGAATGAGACCAGGCCTGAGGCCAGATCTATGGAGCAGCCAATCTCCAGATCAGCATTACTACGACTTGTGGAGCTGCTGGCAACATCACCAGCACAGACCATATAGCAGTTACTCCTCCTCACACTGAATTAAGAGAGATGACAAAAAAGGACAGTTGAAAAATTCAAGTGTCTGTGACTGTGAAAACACAACAACAGATTTTGTTTTCTGACCTCTCATGAACACGTCCCCGCTCATCTCCCAGAGTTACAGTGACAGTGCGAACTGTGTCGAGGCTAAAGTGTTTGCTGTAGTAGTGGTAGTCTGGCGTTACCCAGCCCAACCAGACCGACGATGGATCTTGTCCGGCAAATACTTTCACAGAGTAGAAGTACTAAAGCAACGGTACATCAAACATTAAATGAGCACAATAATAAAATAGACATTGGCTGGCATTGTTCAGAGTTAGATACTCAGTCTTCAAATACAAGGCTTTCCACACTGCAGTTAAAAGGTTATTGTTATTCCAATTCATGCCATTAACCCCATGTAAAGGAACATTTCACACTTGTAATTTCCAAGCAGATTTACTACAGTGTTATTTTTACCCCAGGTTATGAAGGCCTACTGTGGAACAGAGTAAGCACCACTTTTGCATTTTTACCCCAAATGTGTCCAGTGTGAAACAGTGCTGGCTTCATGTGCAATTCGTCAGAATTATTGCTAATTACTAATATTACTAAATGTAAGTTACCTAGTCATAAATCTGACATCAAATTTTTGACAAGAAAAACAAATTGACAAAAAAGAGATTGTTTTAATTGGGTGGGCCATAAACTATAAACATTGCTAAGGGGAAACTGGTTGCTATAGTTACTGGTATCTTTTTAACACAAAAGCTTAAGTTTTGCATATTAGCATATGTAAATAACCATTTGATTTATATTGCATGCTTTATGCACAGCAAAACAATCATTGCATTTGACGGAAATACCACAATTATCACAAAATCAGCAAGCTGTTTATACTGTTATAAATATACAGTATAGAGTACAAGTGGGTGATGCATTCTTTAAGGCAAAGCACGTGACTGTGATAAACTCATAATTACAGCTTGAGAAGTGTGAAGAAATGTACAATAGAACGTAAATACATAATTAAGGTCAATTCACACCAATTCACACAGAAAGATGTTGTCAAACGTGGACAATCGCAAGATTACAGGATGCCACTTTTCAGATATTCTACAACCCAACACTGCTGATTCAGCATGTTCAGTCTGTGAAAACAAGATGGCAACAGACAGAGACACACTGATCTGACAAATCCTAATAAATGGGCATCTATGCAGTGCATTTTAAATTGGCCTTTAGGAAGTTATGGCTGGATGACTAGCAACCATCAGCGAATCAGCAAACTAGCACATTCAATGAAACACTGTGTATATACAGTCATTTCAGGTTTGAGGAGGAAATAATAACTAGGAAATTGAGGAAATAGTATCTGACAATGTGTCAACTGGAGTATAGAAAAGACTATTATATTCTTAGCTTTATAGTATGAAATGTTTTGAGTCAGCAATACATAATATGAGGTTGCACAATGCACGCTTAATTCAGTCAATCAGCAAACAGAAAAATATGAACATTAACCTGTTTTTAGGAATGCGTAGTATAAAACATAATTTTAGAAATAATATGTTTAATATGTTTAATATAGTATTAATTGTTTAATTGGTATTAATTGGTTTCCACCATTTTTCAGAATATCTTGTTTTGTGTTTAACAGAAGACAGAAACTTGAAATTTTTGGGTGAACTATCCCTTTAAAAGGATTCCAAGGGTCTTAGAATGGCCCAGGATTAACTATTTTGAGACTGACAAGTTAAGTTATAATCTCTCTGGTTTTTACCTTTGTAATGCTGCCATAATCAACCTTGCCTCCATCATCTTTTTTAGCCCTTTGGTCTTCAGCAATCACCTCGTTGATATCAGTGATCTTCCGAGGGCCTGCATGAAACTCAACAGGCATGCTTAGACGACAACAGATCATGTCGTCATTGCTTGTCTGTGTGCCAAATGTCTTGTGTGTCACCTTTAGACAAGGAGGGGTGTCCACAGTCCCATCTATTCTGGTAACCTAAATTCAAAGGGATGCCAAATTCAACAATTCAAGTCCAAGATTTTTCCAAAATGTCCTAAAATGTAATCGACTGTACCTCAATATGGGGATGATCTTCTGGCACATTCACAAATGTTGGCAGGCGTTTGCTGAACCACATAGTGACCTCACGATTCATATTGACAGCAAAAGGTTCAAATCCCTCTTGAAGGCCACACATTGTGTAGTACTTAAAAGTACTTGCGTCTTTTCCCAGGTTCATGCACCCAATTTGGGAAAGACCCAGGCTGCATACAGGAATGAACCCTAAGGGGAGACAATGGTAAAAAAAAATGTAACTCAAGAGACTACTGAGTTGTAAGTAATAAGTAATATAATATATATTATACTTTGTGCTATTACAAAGATTATTGTCTATTTACCATCTTCAGTCTCAAAGTCAGCAAAGCAGAGCTCAGAGCCCTTGTTGGTAATCAGGATCTCTCCATTCAGGGTGAATATCATGGATTTGTCCTCCATGTTGATCAAGCAGCCCACCACATCTCCTTTATTCCATGACCTTGCAAAGAAATGACTTCCCATATGCACCCGGCGGCCCTGGGAGAAGATTTTGGATTAGAACAATAAACAATTGTATTATCCTTTATTGACTGGAAGTGACCCTGGACCACAAAACATGGGTATATTTTTGCCAATAGTCAAAAACACATAGTATGGGTCAAATCTATTGCTTTTTCTATTGCTAACAGAAGATGCTATGCAGAGACATTAAAAATACTTCTGTTTTGTTTAAAATGAGGTCCAACTGTGTCCCGATTATCTAGTACTGTCATAATGCAACAAAATGAAACAAATAACAGATCAATAAGTGAGCATCAGATAATCACCCTATGGCCATCAAAGACGAAGGACTGGTCATCCATTCCTAGTTCGATATCAGGTCTGCATCCGGGCCGTGCCCAGCCCACCCGCATGTCCCCTCCAGTGATCGCCTCAAACTCAAAATACCACTTTCCTGTCTTCACAGCATACGTCTTCTCCACACGGAAGAGACGGATGGATTCAATGCCCTCCTTTTCTACTTGGTGAGCAGCTGAAGATGAAAGATAATTGTCAATCTTTGATCAATTAAAATGAATCAAATTCCTAAACAGATTTAAATAATTCAATACAAACAACATATTGAAATATATTATATACAGTTGAAGTCAAAAATACTAGTTTAATCGCAAATCTTCTTTCGGTTAAACAGAAAATGGGGAAAAAATATACAGTGGGGCTAATAATTGAGGAGGGCTAATAATTCTGACTTTAACTGTATATGCACACACAAGATAAAACTCACTCTCTTGATCAGGTGGGTCTATGAAATATCCATATCCAACCAAAGTACGGATGGCCTCCCGAAGACTGTCTCTATTTGATTTTTTTGTTCGTTCATCTAATAAAGCATATGGCACTAAGCGCGGATTACGTCGGTTTTTTAAATCCTTTGAATAAAATGAAAAAGAGATAATTGCAGTTGAGATTAACAGTTTTATTGATAAAAAATCCATATTTAATGAATAATGAATAGCACATGGTTACCTGCTGAATACCATAGGTCCATCCTTGCTTTATGCGATCTTTAGCCCAAACATTATGAGCATTTTCAGCCAATTTATCAACTAGAACCTCTTGACCAGGATTCAGTTTCATATCAGAAAGGTCCAGTGGAGTTGGTTTATAACCATTTGCCATCATATAACTGTGTGACAAAAAATACAAAACAAATTTCCTTAACACATCTAGTTGTCATAGAAACGGTATGTTTTTATGTTTAATATGCGTGTTGGTTTTACTTTTTTGGCAGTTTCATCTTTTTCAGATCGTCCTCAGCATTTATATTGACCTGTGCAACATGGCAGCCCAAAGCAAGCAGGGTCCTGGAACAGAGCGAGTTTCAAAAAAACTTTTAAAAAATCATCAGCAAAACAATATTGCAATACTTTATGTCAAAGATAAGTGGTGCATCACCAGTTTTCGCAAATTAAATTATTCTGTTCAATGCCTCATTAAGCTGGTTATTGCGTTTTTATGAAAATATTTTGATCAAGTCAAAAGACTATTATGAATTTGTAGCCGAAGCCTATCTATAATATAATTTAACTACCATAAACATTTTAATAATTCTGTCCCAAACTACAGACTTTTATATATGCAATTCTATATAAAGCAGGACACTAGTAATACTCACTTTAAAGTTTCAGTTGACATTTGCAGGTTATAATTTTTTTCTGTTTCTGGCAGTTTAGAGAAGTCAACAAGACAAGGGTGCTGCCTCTTGTTGTCATCTCGGACCTGAAAAAATATTAATTTATTTATAGTGATTAATTATATGGTATTGATATTGGCTATAGGGCGTCACGGTGGCGCAGTGGGTAGCACGTTCGCCTCACAGCAAGAAGGTCGCTGGTTCGAGCCTCGGCTGGGTCAGTTGGCGTTTCTGTGTGGAGTTTGCATGTTCTCCCCGTGTTCGCGTGGGTTTCCTCCGGGTGCTCCGGTTTCCCCCACAAGTCCAAAAACATGTGGTATAGGTGAATTGGGTAGGCTAAAATTGTCCGAAGTGTATGTGTGTGAATGAGTGTGTATGGATGTTTCCCAGTGATGGGTTGCAGCTGGAAGGGCATCCGCTGCGTAAAACATATGCTGGATAAGTTGGCGGTTCATTCCGCTGTGGCGACCCCTGATTAATAAAGGGACTAAGCCGAAAAGAAAATGAATGAATGAATGATATTGGCTATATATAAGTATATGTCATGAATTTTCAGCCTGATAGCCCCACCCTAAAGGCATTCCATGTGACCAGAAGTGAAGAAAAGTCATTTCGAAGGGGAGGGAAGGTCACGTTATTTGATTAAAAATTGAGGGCAAAATTATTTTTTACAAATTAATGAAGTGAACAGATACATTGTTTATAACAAACACTACTATATACAGTAAAGCCCAAAATTATTCATACCACTGGCAAATTCTTGCTTAAAGTTAAATAAATAAATTTTTTTACTTAAAGAATTATTTTTCTCCACAATGATGAATCTTGTACATCATCTTATTATCTTTTGAAAGAAGCCGATGTTATTTTCGGTCAAAAAAACTGCTGGTTGAATAAATGTATCTTTAAGTCAGAATTTGCCAGGGGTACGAATAATTTCATGCTTGGCTGTGTATAAAAATAAGAAGAGCAAATTTTGATTTCATACCAACTTTAAATTAAGGGGAGAAATAATGAATCAGCAAGGGAGGTGATATGATTTAAGTCAGACACAGCAAAACTAATACCAGTCTCTGACCCGTAAATCTCATTAGACTGATGTTATGTGAGAGAAGATGCTAAAGTATTTAGGATTGAATAATGGTGATGAGATGAAAGTGGCATTGTGCTTGCCAAGCTGCTCTTGTCCTGTAACCCCGTACGCTCACAACAATGCTACCTTGAGCCAGCAGAGTCTGATTAAAATCTGATTAATCTGAGAGCAGCTGGGCCTCTGAAATATTTGTTCTTAATGAATGCTAAGATCTGGCCTCAGGAGTAACGGCAGTGCTCAACCATAATTCATTTTTTTCTGCCACGGCGCTGGACAGCATGCTGCTCATTAAGATTGTCTTAACTACAGTAACACTGCAAAGCTTTTTCCACTGTGCTCTGCAATTTCTGGAGTTACTCTCCTGCAGCGAACAGCGGAAGGCATAAAACCGGATCTAAGTACTTTTCTTTTGCCATTATTATCTGAAAATGAGATCTGCATGCCCATCTGCTGTGTCGCTTCTTGGGATGCTTAAATATTCATTTAATGCTGAAGCCAAGCACGCTCAATTCAGGTTGACATTTTCAATTATCCTCCTCCGGGTAGTTAAAGGCACACTGCAGAAATTATCTGGATATCTGTGCCTATGTCATACAGAGATGATCTTGTTTCTGATGAAATACTAACGATGCTGTTAAGCATCTCCTACCTTGCCGTACATCCAGCCAAGCTCGATTTTGTTCATGCCCCAGAGCTCATGGATGTTCTCAGCTAACTTGTCCCGCACGTTTTCAAGATGTGGAGGCAGGACAATCTGGATCACAAGACATAAAAAATAAACAACAACAAATTTACATTTGAGCAGAGTCAATAAAATAATATTGAAATAATCGCACAGCAAATATTAGAGCTCCATGACGTGGGGAGAAATGCAAATGTATAGTGAATTTGTTAGTAAAAATGCTATTTAAAAAAAGAAATTGGCCATGTTTGCTGTGTTTTTGTAGGGTTTCACAATTGGGCCACAATACAGTTTTGACTGTATATGTTTTTTGACTGTATATGACTGTATATGGGGGGGGGGGGTCTCAAAGTTCAGTAGCCGTTGACTTGCATTATAGAAATCACCAAGGACCACAGTTTCTAAAACTAAAATCTTTAACATTCTTTAACTTTGCAGTGTGTCCTTTGAAGCAATTGCATAGTGAAATTCTTTTGTAAAAATGCTATTTTGAAAAATCTTTGCCATGTTTGCTGTGTTTGTTTGTAGAGCTGCACAGAATACAGTAATTTGCACATCAATATGACATTCATGACAATTAGTATTTTAAATTTTTTATTTATTTATTTATTTAAATAACTATTTATTTATTTTAAAATAAAATATATTTTCTAAAACAAATCATTCTATCCCATAAAATTTGGTCTCTTAAAGAAATTTAGTTTAAAGTAGTCATGTTAAATGAATCTGCTGTTAATCATGCAGCCAAGCTGATCTGGAAATTGACTAAGAAAAGAAAAGGAAAGAGCTAAGAAAAGGGTTTATAAGCATTGAGAATTATTTAGTTTCTGATCATATCTGACCTGGCTGGTGTCAACAGGAATGGGGATGAAGGAGGCCTGGGACAGGAATTGTGTGGTGCCCAGTAGATCTCTCACTCCCTCCAGGTCTCTTTTATACTCCTTCACAGGCTCCACACGCATCTTTTCTTTGGGAAGCAGGGCTTCATAACATGGTGCATAACCTGCTGGAGGCAGGAACTTAAAGTCTCCATGCCGACCACCCAACAGGAAACGGACCCTTGAGGGGAAAAAAATTTAACAAACTCATGTTCAATTAGCTGAATAATCCTAAATCCAGAAATGTCTATGTACTTGGATAAGAAGTCAAGTGAGTAATAGCCTGTATCTGTTGACTGAACATAAAGCTACGCAAAAGAAGAAAGGGCTCATTTGTCAAAGCACAACAACTGTAAAATCATTTCAAAAAGTTATGACGACTAAAACACGTAAAACAATTATGCACACACTCTAAATCATTTGCAGAGTCTCGCTTTATTAAACCTCAACGTATAGTCAAGACCCACATCCATTAATTTAGTTTTGCATGAATATATTTGTTGACTTGCATTATAGAAATCACAGAGGACCACAGTTTCAGCTAAAATCTTTAACATTCTTTAACTTTGCAGTGTGTACTTTGAAGCAATAAAAAAACTTTTATTATAAGTATTATTGGGCTATTTTAAGAGATATTTGACCAAAAAGTGCTTCTTTTTAAACCGCTTCGGTTAAAGCAAAACAATTCATGAGCATGCAGAGCTGACAATGATCAAACTCTTCATTATTGAGCTGATTCTGACTCATTTAAATGCCTCTGACTGCATTCACACACTAAAGAAATATGTTTGTGAAACATTTGATGCTCTTCACTGACCATTTTTAAAGTACTGATTTCCTACTGACTTAATTTGATAACACTACAATAAATCTCAACATATCCCGTCTAAACACAATATCTCTCATAAGTCTTGGGAACTTGGAGAAACTCACTTGACCCCAGCAGAGAAACTGACGACGGGAAAGAAGAAGCCATCTACATTGAAGTCCTCAAACATGCCTTGAACAGGCTGACCGTTAATTCGGAAAGACATGCTAGGAGCTCCGAGATCCAGGCAGCAGCTCACAACATCATCTGAATTCAGCAAGTGCTGGTTAATAGAGGCCACGGCCCGTGGGATTCGCCCTGTCAGATGGAGAATCGCAGTTTTGTGTGAATACTACTACTCAGACAATATCTGAAGAAAATGAGTTCGATAAAAGAGTATGCAAAAAAACACCGGTAAAGCAACCTTAAAGAAACAGTTCACTCAAAATGAAAATTTACTCACCATTTACATACCCTCAAGTTCAGTTTCTTTCTTCTGTTGAACACACAAAAAAAGATGTTTTTAAAGAATCTGGGTATTCAGTGGTAACAATGACTTCCATAGTAGGGAAACAAAATATTATGGAAGTCAATGGAAACCATTAAAGAAAACCTCCACTTATTTTGGAAATAGGCTCATTTTAGAACTCACCTACAGTATAGTTAAACAGTTGAGTTTTACTATTTTTTAATCCAGTTCAGGTTGTTCAGGTTAATTCAGCCAATCTCCAGGTCTGGTGAAAGCCCTTTTAGGATAGCTTAGCATAATCCATTGAATCAGATTAGACCATTAGCATCTCACTCAAAAAAAAAAAAAATCTATATCATATTATCATATCATATCAGTAATTTTACATTTTTGAGCAAGCTGCTAATGATCTAATCCAATTCAATTATTTATGCTAAGCTATGCTAAAAGTATTCCTGCAAGACATGAAGATTGGTTGAATGGATTCAAAAATGGTAAAACAACTGTTTAACTCTAGGGGCGTAGTAAAATTAGCCTATTTTCAAAAAAGTGGAGCGTTGCTTTAACTGTTTGGCTACCAAAATTCTTCAAAACATCTTCTTTTGTATTCAACAGAGAAAAGAAACTTATACAAGATTGGAACAAGTGGAGGGTGAGCAAATGATGACAGAAATGTCATATTTGGGTGAAATATTCCCTTAAATGTACCTGCCCACAGATGAAGGCCATCAAAACCGTAGGAGTAAAGATCATCTCCAACACCATTTCCTCCCCAGCCCTCTCCACCGCCGGGATATGGGGCATAGCCTTTAGTGGTGGCCCAGCCAATGCGAAGGTGAGTGGGCTCACTGGTTACAAAGTGGTCTACTTGATCGATGATCAGCTCAAAGTACCATTTCCTATACTGCGCAGAGCCCTCACTCATGCCCAGGAAGATGTTGGGTCTCATACTGTGAACAATTACAGAAAATAATGCATAATAAAAATGCATCAGTAATTAATCAAAAATATTACCCATTGATTAAGTTTTTAGTATTGACCATGATTGTCAGGTTCAGTGAAAAATACTGGTTTCCAAATTTGTATTTCTGACAAGTGGCCTAGTAAAAATATCTACTGCAAACATGAAAGAAGCAAAGAGTCATAAGCTGAAAACAGCTGCATATATATATTTTTTTAAATTCTGTTAGCAAATAAACAAATGTAGTTAATGCTAAAAACATGAAAATAATATTAAATTTAATTAAATTCAATAAATAAATAAATAAAATTATATTATTATATTCAAGATTTATATTTATGATATAAATACAGTACAATATTTATATTATTCCTTGTTTGTTTTACTCATGAAGGATACACTCAAAATATTTTTTGTTTGATATGTGCTATTTTTTGCACTTTCTTATCAAAGAACCATAAAAAAATATTTTTGAGCACTAACTACATTTTGATCATTTAATATAAATAAATGCAGTCTTGATGAGTATGCAGACTTCTTTCAAAAGCAGTCTTATCAACCTCAATCCTTTGAATGCCACTGTGTTTAGAGGAAAACAAAACAAAAATATGATTTAAAAAAAAGTCCTATTCTGACCTTTGGACATCATTGACCAGTCGTGTTTGCAGCAGCAGGTCTCTCCTGGGAAGCAGGTGGTCACAGATGAAATTCTGATTGGCTCTCACAGCTACACCATTGCAGACACACAGGGAACAGAGAACATCCAGAATCTGCAAGGGAGAATGGGAAACATTTAAACAATGTGGGTGTTTTATTGCTTTAAACACATTTTTATACTGCACATTTCCCAGCGCACAAATTTACAGTCTTGTGCCTGCATATTCTCAAGTGCATACTTAAGAGTGTTTGCGAGCGTAACAAGCTGTGCAGCTCCTAAAACATATTTTATGAGTTTACATGACCCACATTTTATAAGACAGAGGAATTCTCTAGTCAAGCAGCAAGATTGTACACCCACAGAGACACCTGCCCCTTGTTAAAATATCTGACCTTTCATTTGAAGTTACACTAATGTTCAAGCATTTGAAGCCAGAGAGATTTTTTTTGTTATTATTTAAATTTTTGGCATTCATATTTTAATTATGTAACGACACATTCAAATTTTCAAAAAGATAAAGATATTTACAGTACAATGTAAGTCAACGTAACCTGAAACAATAATGAATCGAGACCAAAATTAGAAGTACAGCTGTTGTCAACATTGATAATAATAAAAAATATATATACGTCATGCATCAAATCAGTATATCAGAATGATGTTTGAAGAATCTTGTGACACTGAAAACTATAATTGAAAAATATTTAACCATGATATTACAGAAATAAATAATATACAGTATATATTTGTAATTGTAAAACGTTTGTAGTAACATTTTGCAGTTTTGTTTTTTTCTACTATATTTGAAATTTGGTTTTGTTTAGTTTTTTTAACTGTATTTTTGATCAAATACGGCCTTAGTGAAAATTAAAGAATTAAAAATGTTGTTGTTTTTTTATCTAACCAAAACCAAATAATTGGAAGCCACAGTTTCCATAATAATACATGTTTCTTGAGCACCCAATTAGCATATTAGAATAATTTCTGAACAATTATCTTTAATAATTGTCAAATTCAGCATAATAGGAATAAATTACTTTTTAAAATATATTAAACTCAAAGAATATTTTACAACTCTATTGTTTTTACAGAATTTAATTCTTTAAAGTTTGTACAATTTCACTAATTTTGATCAAATAAACGCAGTCTTGGTAAGAAAAAAAACCTTCACCACCCTCAAATATTTGGATTCCACTGTCTCTAACCCTCATAATACCAAAAATACAGATTTATTTTACATCTGAGGGTTTAAATATGGAACTGGGAAAAAAAAATGCATTTTCAGCTCTTCATACAATATTTATAGTGCTCAGATCTAAACACTTTGGACAGTCAGCAACACCCTTTATATTCTATACTTATTTTCAATCTGTGTGTGTGTGAGAGTGTGCATGTGTGTGTGTTTATAGAAACAGTAAATGCTGACCTTGTAGTTGCGTCCATGCTTGTACAGCAGAGAAATAATGGATTTGATGTGAGCCTTCTGGATGATGTTCAGAGATTCTGGACTCTCGTTTAGGATACAGTGAAGCACCTCTAAAATGCCTGTACAGAAGCGCTTTATTAATATTGCATCGCAGTAAACACAAGGAACAATGAAGACAATCAGATACCAGAGAGTTGTATAAACAAATGACTATTGATTTTATAATGAAAATGATCGGTGTGCTGCTATGAGTGCCATGTAATACTGCCGTGACGTGGAGCCACTGCTAAAATCACTGATGTGTGCAGATGCTGATGGTGGATTGCTCCGTTTATGGCTGCTTAATGTACAACACCTCTATAATCAGTGCTAATGTATGTGTCTGGTTTGACATATGGCGGTATTTACCTGATGAGGACTCCAATCGCTCTAGTTTGCTGACTAGCCAATCCAGCTTGCGAGAGAACTGTGTGCAGTTGGTCCTGTTGCCTTTGATCAAAGCGGCTAATGGACAAAAATCAATGACAATAAGCTCAATGTTACAGTGTTTTTCCTACATCCTTCAAGCTAACACCCGCAAATCCCTTTCGCTAGCCTTCACACAAGGCTTCCCACCTTAACTAGTCATATTGTGAAATGAATGCACCTCTGGTGTGAGTAAAATACTAAAACGGATTACGATTATTTTTCCCACAGAGCAATCAATCAAACTTAGCCGTGAGCTAAAGGCACTTTGTGAAGAGATGGTCTAGGCTGTTTTGAAGCCCAGGCAGCCTGAAAAGAGCTGCTTCCTGAGGCAGCGAGTGCATCCGTATGGAGCCGTTAAAAACTGTCTGTTGTGACCAGACTAATGCATCACACTACTGTTCTCCAGACAGACCCAGCATGGCCTCTCTCCAGGGTTACCTCAGAGCCAGCAGAATTCAGAGCAAGCCTCGATGGGGGATCTGATAAATGGCGAGCAAGTCAAGGTGAACCGAGGCGAGATGTTTAAATTTCAAACAGATTTTAATCTCTAAATATACTGGTGCATATAAAGTTAAAATAGTCCAAAAACAAGTCAATGAGATTTTGTTCATCCAGAAATGAAAATTCTGTCATCATTTACTCACTCTTCACTTTCTTCCAACCTGTTTGACTTTCTTTCTTCTGTTGAACACAAAGGAGGATATTCTGAAGAAAGCTGGAAATCTGTAACTATTGACTTCCATAGTATTTGTTTTTCCTACTTTGGAAATCAATGGTTACAGGTTTCCAGCTTTATTCAAAATATCTTCTTTTGTGTTCAACAGAAGGAAGAATCAGTAACACTTTAGTTTAAGTCACAATTCATGCTAGTAACTACTATATTATTAAGATGTTAACTGGTCATTAGTAGTTATAAAGTATTATCATATTCTGCATCCCTAATCCTACTCAAAACCTAAACCCAACTTCTACCTTACTAACTATTAATTAGTAGTGTATTAAGCTAGTAGTGTTAGTTAACTAATGGGTTGTTAATGTGAATTGTGACCTAATTAAAACTAAAATGTTTTTTAAAACACTAAAAACAAACAAAAAAACACAAAAAAAACAAAAAAAACTAAAGTGTTTTTGGTAACTAAAGTATTACTAAAGAATCTTATAAAGGTTTGGAACTACTTGAGGGTGAGTAAACAGTGAGTAAAGTTAAAAAATGTCTGTAGTTAACACAATATTTTTCTTTCTTTTTTTTTCAACAGCAATAAAATACTTCTGAAAAACCCCACTGGTGATATTTTTCAAGTTCTTGTGAAAGGCAGTTGTAACAACTAAATGAGATTGCAGAGGTTGTATGGGACATTAAAAACCAGATTTACAGGTCAAATAAGCGTGTGAGAACAATACCATAAAAACAAAGATGGGAGTGAAAAGTTCTGTGGGGAAAGATCTCTACTAACATTGCATATTAAACACCACAAACACAGCAGCTCATATCCATAAGACTGATGCTAGCATAGGGCTACAAACATACAGATTACACGATTTTAACCCTGATTTTCACTTTCTCAAGAATTTGATGGAAACACATCATTCACATAATTCAATAATTCATTCAAATAAATTAGCCCAAGAAATCATACATTTTTGTTGGTCCATCATCACCCTCGCTGAAGACTGTGAATGTGATTGAATTCTTACCCAGAAGCTTAATATCTGCAGTAATTCAAAAAAATCCACTTGGTATTTTATTAGATGAAGACGGGTGAAGCCAATTTTTTGGCTGGCCAACAAAAAAATTACACTGCAGAACTCTATCCTGCACAACATGTGACTCTGGACCACTTTTTTTTATTTATATCAAAGCTTACATACACTTGAAAGCTGAACAGATAAGCTTTTTATTAATGTATAATTTGTTAGGATAGGACAATATTTGGCCAATACAATATTGAATCCTTGGGTTCAAAAAAATCTAAATACAGTGAAAATCGCCAATAAAGTTGTCCAAATGAAATGCTTAGAAATGCACATTACTAATTAAAAATAGATTTTTGATATGTTAAAGCAGGAAATGTACAAAATATTCTAATGGAACATAATCTTTACTTAATATTTAAATGACTTTTGGCATAAATCATTTAATTGACCCATAATTGAATCATTTTTGACCCATAGAATATATTTTTAACTGTTGCCAAAAATAGACCTGCGCAACTTACAGTAATACTGGTTTTGTGGTCCAAGATCACATATCCAGAAGTAAAACATCTTCAAGATACAGAAAAAACTAAAAGTTTAGCAGAAAATTAAATTCAGCTTGAATCTAAACTTTTAATATCAAGTACAAGGGCCTCCTTTCTAACGGTGCATTTGTCCTCCATAAATCAGGCTAAGAGTCAACAACAGGGTGATAAAAGAGAATAGAATTGCGGTTTGACTGCCTCTAATATTTGTCATGTCTCTCCATAATCACCCTCGGCAAACAGCTGAAGGCTGTGAACATGTGATTGAATTCTCACCCAGAAGCTCATAGAGGAGGTTAAGGATGTCCTTCCAGGCCTCTCCTGCCTCCTCGCCAGCAAGTTCCTCAAACTCAGCAGCACTGTTGTACACGTTAAGCCGGTCGATGCAGTGAGACACCAGGGTTAGCATTCCCTACAATAATATTAATAGTAATAGTATTAATAAGTAGCTGCCTTTTTCGTTTGCATGTATTTTCAATCAAGTGTCGAACGGGACGTGAGTGTTGTATTTAACCTCCTCTTTGAAGAGATCTTGGCGCTTGATGAGAGACCGGAGCTGCCTCTGTTTCTCCTCATGCTCCAGCTCTGAATCTGGCTGCTGGAAGTACACGATGAGGTCGTTCAGGGTCTCCAGCACTTCAGACACAGGTAAAGTCACCTCTGAAGCCTTTTCCCCACTCAAACTATCCAGACCCCTGAGGACAGGACCACACTATTAATATGATCAGCACTGACTTCAATTATTTCAATAGTGCTCATATGTGACTCTGGGCCACAACACAGCAAAAACAGGTCATTGTATTCCATTGATGTTAGGACATGAAAATAATTGGCTGAGATACAACTATTTGCAATTTTGGAATCTGAGAGTGCAAACAAATCAAAATACTGAGAAAATCCCCTTTAAAGTTCTCCAAAAGCATATTTCTAATCAAAGTAAGGTTTTTATATATTTATTGAAGTTATTTTACAAAATATCTTCATGGAGCATGATCTTTACTTAATATTCAAATGGTTATTCAAAACAGATATACCTGTGCAACATAAGTTTTGCGGTCCAGGTCACATATTATACCTAGTGTAAAGCTAATATAGTTTTGGAGGCCTCCAAGAACATTTTTATATGCACCCAAGGTCAAAAAACTATTGGATTTTCTAATAATATGCATTGCAGCATCACCTCTTTCATCACAGTGTCTGAAAAGTTTTGTTCAAAGATCTGCTGTCCATCCAAAATCACATATTTCCTTACTATACAGTATGAGAAAAACAGTATATGAGCCCAGTAGTACAGTATGACTGAATTCATATGTATATAAAAATAAAAAAAACAGTAGACGAAAAGTACCCAGATGAACCAATACTTCCATTGAGATTCTGAAGTGTACATCCAATGGACACTTTACTATCATAAGATTACTATCATAAGAAATGAATGGGAGTAAAGCAACACAACTGACGTGAGTTGGTCATGTGATAATGACAACATGGTGAAGGTAGTACATCTAAATTCCATTCATACTACTCACAGTCATACATTCATTCATTTATTAATTTTTTTTTCGGCTTAGTCCCTTTATTAATCAGGGGTCGCCACAGCGGAATGAACCGCCAACTCATCCAGCATATGTTTTACGCAGCGAATACCCTTCCAGCTGCAACCCATCACTGGGAAATACCCATACACTCCCATTCACACACATACACTACGGACAATTTAGCTTACCAAATTCACCTATACAGCATCTCTTTGGACTTGTGGAGGAAACCGGAGCACCCGGAGGGCCGAGGCTCGAACCAGCGTCAGCGCTACCCACTGCGCCACCGCGCCGCCCTCACAGTCATACTATCAATTAATTAAGTCATTCATTCATTCATTTTCCTTCGGCTTAGTCCCTTATTTATCAGGGGTCGCCAGAGCGGAACCGACAACTATTGCGGCATATGTTTTACGCAGCAGATGCCCTTCCAGCCACAACCCAGTACTGGGAAACACAGTCATACTATATATAACATACTTTCTAACGGTCATGAAGTTTAATTTCAAATGTAGCACCTACACGAGTAATATGCGATTTTGTCAGATGTTTGGTCAGATGGCCCATTCTGTTATGATTGGTCTGCCGCTTACAGCATGTGTCAAAATCTTATCATATCTGAATTTCTGTTCTAGAGGCTTGTGTAAAAATATGCTTCTTTTGTACTAGGTTGAATTTGAGGCCAGTGAGATTGTGTTTGCTGTACCTGATGAACTGAGTGAAGAGGTGGGTGGTATTACGGATGATGCGAGCCGCTCGGGACTCCTCATGCTGGCAGAGCTGCAGAATCAGCCCGTCATCCATATGGCCCTCAGGAGACAGAAAGGCCTGTACACATGGTCAACATGTACAATAACACTGACTGCAAACAGCTGACGTAGAAACTATCCTCAACCATATCGTAAGCTGTACATGAAATAAAAAAATATCATTATAAAGTATACTGAATGTAATACATTTTTTATCACAAACTACATTAGTTTGAGTAAAAAGCTGTGAAACAAATTGTGAATTTCAGTGTATAAACAGAATCTGAATTTTTTATTCTTTTTATGAAAATCATGACTTATATGAAGCTAAGGAAATAATTAAGAGACCAGACGTAAATTCTCACCTTTCTCTGAATTTGTAATTTATAGTTGTGTTTGCATAAAATGTCATTTACATTTTTGTACTGCAAACTACTAATGATATTTCTTTCAAATTAAAACTTTTGTCATCTAGAGTACAAAATGACAATTTCTGCCAAGTTTTCAGACACATTTATATCCATTTTTCATTTTATAAATTTAAATTGTTTAAAAAAAAAAAGAATCCATTTTGACCGAATTAAAAATAAATAATATTTTTGTTTGATATTTGGAAGAAATGCAATCAGACCTTTATAGAATAAATCAAACGTTATTTTACATTTTACTCAAACACATAACTAATAAAGCTTTTTTTTTTTTTATAAAGCTGTATGTGTTTCAGGATTTCAGGATTCTCTGTTCAAAAGACCAGCGTTTATTTGTGACTGAAACCATTTAAAACATTAAAAGAGCATTAGTTCCTATAAGTGTCCTGATCACTGCCTTTTGTTTTCATACTCATCATTTTTACTATGTTATTTAATATAGCCACATTCAGGGTATAATAAAAGTAAAATCTACAGATTTTATCTTCCACTTGGCATCTGGTCCTTACAGCAAGGCCCATGTTTGTCCATCAGTTTTCATAAGCTACAAAAATGAAATAGTGGTTCAATACATCAGAAGTGAAAATCAAATCGAGTGTCACCAAAGACATGACTTTGGCTCCATTTGGCTCCATTACGCTGTGCGTAAAGGTGGCATGCTTTTTCTGGCCTTTAGCCCAGACTTAAGCTGCATAGCAGGGCTCTGGAAAGATGTGCAGTCCATGTGAACGTGTAATCCTGACCACTCCCCAAAAACACACTATCACCATGCCTACCTCATTATCACATTTAAACCATGGCCTCATATATCCATCACTCCACACAGAAGTCCCTGCGGTTAAGCTTGAGCCAACATTAGACCATCCTGTGAGCCCCTATAATCTTTAATGGGATCATAACTTACGCTGAATGATGTCATTAAAGATGTGTGTGTGTGTGTGTCATTCAAAGCGCAAGTCAGACTTGGAGAAGGGGCATAGTGACAGTTTCAATCTTTTAAGACAAAGAAAACACACAGATCATCTCTTACCCTTCTCTTCAGGGGTCCCAGACGAGAAGATTTGGCGTCAGGCGCCTGGTAGGACAGCCACAGGCCCGTGGACACATGCATGATGAAGCAGACGGAATCGCCGTATTTGATCTCTGCAATCCCCATTCCATCTATATCGCGCTTTGGGCCGGACTCAATCTTTTCCTGCAAAGGGAAATTGACAAACTGCATGAGCTGAGTCCTGTCAACGGGTCGCTTTGTACAGCAAGAGTGAATCATTTTAAGCTTTATTGAGATAAAATAGTCAGCATGACCTCTTGGAAAACAGCTTGTTGCAGCAGAGGATGGCTAATGAAACTCCGAAATACAGTAATAATACACTGAGGATTAGTAATTGGGAAACAGATGTAGCAATTAGAGAATCTAAACACTGACTAGCAGGGCTACAATCTGAAAGAGTCAATTTGTCCAATAGCTGTGTGAAAGTCAATGATTTATCTCATTTATTTCATTTAGCATTTTAAGCAGTGTTACTGGCTCACTTGGCTACATTTGTGGCATAATGTTAATAAGGACAAAGAACAAATACAAATTTTAGGCTAAAACCAAACTTACAGTGAGCCACTTTTTGTGGGTCACAATTTAAAAACAGACATGTGCAGATTATGATTTTCTAAAAGCATTTTATTAAAGCATTTGTGGTTCCCTACACTTTCATAGCCGGATCAATTATTTTTCCAACCAAATTCATTTTTTATTATTAACATAAATTATTTCACAACTGAATCACTTTCACATGCCTCAATTTAAACCACATTTTCATTTTATCAAAAGTGTTAGTGAGCCATTTGGAATGGAGGTGAATGAGGCCATTTTATTGAGAATTTAAATAAAAAACATTATTAAATAAAATAAATTAAATTAAATTCTTTAAAGTTTGCATAAGAGCATTTGTTCCTTTAACAGATGTGATTTGAAACAGAACCTCCAAAAAGCTGGTGACTGTACTTAACTTGTATTCCTGTAATCTATTTACTACTCAGATCAAACCTTGCTTGGCCGGAAACAGAAGGCAGTTGCAGCAGTGTCCGACTTCTCTCTGTCCAGAAGTATCAGGCCATGGTCCTCAGTTTGGCCCAGGTAGTGACCGGTAGAGAGATGGCGCAGGCGGAACGGCTGACCCCATCTCATGTGGCTCCCGCTCCAACTACAATTCAAGTGAAAAGGCTCCCCTGTGAGTCTAAATCATTTTCATTGTCCACACATTCCATCAAATATGAGATGTGAACCGTTTTACAGAAGAGTAGGAAACCTTTCGATTTTTCTATCAGTCATGGATTAGACGAACTGCACACTGACCTGACTTTGAACTACTCTTTTGGGCATAATTGGAAAAGACAGATGAGGAACAACAAGTCTTGGTCATGAAAAATTTATTGCAGTTTCAGCCCAAAGGAGTTGTGTGTGAGTGTGCGTGAGTGTGTATGTGTGTGCACAAGCAGTTAAGTAAGTGTGTGTTTAATTTCACCTTATCCGAAGAGGCTCCAGTCTCCATAAAGATCTGGCCTTGGACCCTCCTTTACCGGCCTCATAGTTCACCACTCTGTGGAAATAATGAAATAATGAATTAGCAGACATGCTCTCACACAGATTCATATTTTCTGTTAAATGTCTTTATTTCCTACTGACAGAACAATAGTACCACAGACTATAATATTATTGTCATCAGTTCAATAACAAAATTAGGTTGATATCTTTAAGCCAGTAACTTATGTATTATTTACACTGGTTGAACCACTCACATGCTGCTGGTCACTAGGGTTTTGATTGTAGCTTCTGTGCCATTGCAAAGGCAAATGTATACGTTACAACTTGATTGTTTCATTTATGCATTATTTGTTTTTTCCAAGCAATAAATTTTATTCATATAAAAGAAAGTTGGCTAGAGAGATGAATAGTAAATAAAAGTTCAGTTTAAAGTTTTCTGGAGTTAAGGTTTTATAATAAAATCAGCTGTTTACTGTATGTGTTTGACTTTTGTTTTTCATGTGATCTAAATTATCATGTGACTCCTCAAATTAAGATGGCTCTCATTACATTGTTTGTTTGGCAATGACAACGGTCAAGACTTGACCGAAATGTTTGCCTTTTTTTCAATAAACTGCTTGTCACTTTATCTCCCTGGTGTCTTTTTGATTTTTGATGTTTGAGAGTATGCAGACTTCTCTTCAGTCATTTCATGCCTTTTGCTTTTGTAATTATTCTCTGAAAAACTAATATTTATATTTATTGTCCTATATATCGGCAATCGACTTCCAAATTATTAGTTACTGATATGGACCAAAATTTCCATATCGGTGCATCCCTAGTAGATAGACAGCTCACCTCTGTTGCTCTTGGCTTTGCTCGTATCCTGGTATAGTGAGACTCTCGTCATGCCCGTGGAACAGGCGCATCACTTGTCCACCCAGAAGATATCCTGCAGACACAAGAGAATGGTGAGACGATTCCTAACATCAGTTATGCTTGTAGAAAAAAACTTTTCCATATGTAACTAGTGTGTTTTATGTTATAGGTTGCAATTCTACATTGTAAAAAAAAAATTATAATAAAAAAACAACCAATATTTTTATGTTGCTTTAACTTATTTTAAGTTAAACAGGTTTCAACTACATTAAGTTATAAAAAGTTTAACTTAATATTTTTATTCAGTTTGATTGATGTTAGTTGAGATGACTAGAAAAGTTCATTTGATTCAACTAATATATTTAAGGCAGCAAGATTTTTTTTATAGTGTAGTGTAGTCACCTACCATTCAAAAATTTTATTTAATAATTTCAAATGCTATACATGTACATATGGAAACTAATAAGTAAGAGGTACGCTTGACTTTGTGCTTTATTTTTATCCATCAAAACAATAACATTACACTTCATTTTTTAACTCAAAAAAGCTAAAAATCTTTAGTGTTCACTGGGTTTTGTTCCTTTAGATTATTTTCTCTTTTATATTGCCTTTACAGTACTGTAATATTCAATATACATCTGCAATATTGCTGCAGAAAGTCTTGTATCGAGTTTTGGGGGTTATTTATGATCTGCTGAAAGGAATGTGTTTTAATATTTGTCTTTTAATATTTGAGGGATGAACTGGGAGGAAAATAAAGCCACCTCATTGTACCCAGTTTTAAAAACACTTCACTGATTGTTGATTGTTTGCAGTTCAACAGAACTTACTCCAGTAATTCCCATCATGGGGCAAGGAACAAGTTAATTAGTTGTAATAGATTTAGGTTTATGAACGCCACCATCTTTTACTGACTTACCCACTGCCACGCCGCTTCTGGAGCAGGTGGGCTGAACGTTCCACAGGGTTTGCATGAAAGAAGCATCCACTTGAATACTGCCATTGGAGATGGAGAGGTGCTGCAAGAAAGAGAAACAAGTGTTTGACTAAACTAACAATGTATAGGTGTTTGTGGTCGAACAAGCTTGTAGAATCGAGAAGAAAAATGAAGTAAGAGCGCAGGAGACCGAGAAAAATATATATTGAAAGTGAACAGGAAAAGACACATTGGAATGCGGCCTTGATACTGCCAGCCTGACTGTGTTGTCAGCAGCTGAGTTACAAATCTGTTTTTAAAAGATTACTGTCTAGAAAACATAAACAGTAACTGCCTTTCCCAGGACTGGTAGCAAATCCGTAGGGGGAACAAAAACCACGCAACTGACCTGATAAAAATGGGTTTATATCAGCAGTGTCTGAATTATATTATGACTTCCACTATTTCTGAAACATTATGTAATGTGTCAATTTATATATACAGTTGAAGTCAAAATTATTAGCACTCCTGTGATTCCTGTGAATTTCCCAAATTATGTTTAACAGAGCAAGGAATTTTTTAACAGTATTTCCTATAATATTTTTTCTTCTTCTGGAGAAAGTCTTATCTGTTTTATTTTGGCTAGAATAAAAGCAGTTTTTAATTTTTTATAAAAACCATTTTGAGGTCAATATTATTAACACTCTTAAGCAATAGTTTTTTTTGACTGTCTAGAGAACAAACCATTGTTATACAATGACTTGCCTAGTTACCCTTTCTTGCCTAATTAACCTAGTTAAGCCTTTAAATGTCACTTTAAGCAGAATACTAGTATCTTGAAAAATATCTGGTAAAATATTATTTACTGTCATCATGGCAAAGATAAAAGAAATCAGCTATTAGAAATTAGTTATTAAAACTATTATGTTTAGAAATGTTTTTAAAAAAAGAGGGGGCTAATAATTCAGGAGGGCTAATAATTCTGATTTCAACTGTATATATATATTTTAAATGTGCACTGCTATACAGAGTTTTGAGGTCAGTACTTTAATAAAGGTTTTAGACCCCAATACCCAAACCACCCTGCTCAGATATAATCCTTAAAAAAGACAGAAGTTGGAAATGGGACCATGACTGTGAGATAAAACATCTTTCTTTCTCTCTCTCTCTCTCTCTCTGTCAGTGCGTCCACTCTGCGCGGTGCTCAGTTGGCAGGCCCAGCACGTCACCACGAGGACTTACTTGATTAAACCTGATGGTCTCCCTCTGTATAAAAGAGGTATATTAACTGTCAGCACATCTGCCGAAACCATCTTGCCAGACAAAAATGAAATTATAATGAAAAATAATGGAAGAACTTTTTCGCTTAAAAGTTGATCTGGGAAATTTTACCCATTAGCTCCTTTCAAACAGTAAAACCAGTAAATTGCCATGAAATTACTGTAACGACTTTACTGGTAAACACAAAAAAGTGCTGCTCACACAGACTTTGCGCACTTTAAAGTATCGCATGAGAAACGAGTGATGGCCAAATAAAACTCCCTTAACTCACAAAAAAGTGTTAATGCAATTAATGAGAGATGGAAAAACATTTGCTGAACAAACTCTGACGTAGCGAACATTACACCCACATGAATAATCAGCTGTCTCCATTATGCTTGCCTTTACTTTTTTATTGCTGGTTACTAGGTTACCAATACCACAGTCAGCCCCTCTAACAATTCATGAAAATGCACCTATAGTTGCATGTGGGATTTGTTCTTTTTTTGCGAGTTTGGAAAAGATTTGCTTCACGTTAAAAAGGAAACCTGGCTTAAGACTTTCAGAATACAGATACATTTTATGTCATCATTTACCAAAAATTATTCTAACGGCTCCACCTTCCATTGTTGTTTTGTATACATGGAGAAAAAAAAATGACGTAAGCATCTAAAACAAGAGGCGCTGCATGCAGCTAAGCAAAACAGTAATGTTTACATATATGGCTACACAGAGGTCTGTGTGAGAGACAAGGGTGCGTCAAACAGCACAAAGTAAATACGCCATCTGAGTGTTATAATTGGCCCAGAGTTGATGTCTTACATCGGTGCCTTATGACTGTTCTACATTCACACAGAGCACAATACCGGTATTTTACTGCCCATGTTAACATTTCTTATATCTTGTATTTTACTAGAAAAGTCTGTAGAAGTCTTTAGAATTTCACAAGCCAATTTATAAGAACCACAACTGACAAGCTTCGAAAAGTACAAAAATACATAAACTGACTATATGACAAAATTATATGGAAAACCTTTTTATTATTCATGGGCAAAGATTAATCATGATTCTTCGCATCCAAAATAAAAGTTGTTTTTACATAATATATGTGTGTGTATTATATAAATACAGACATGCATACATATATTTGAGAAAATGTTTATTTATATTTACATTAAAACTATATTATACAAGTTATATATAAATTAAAATATCTATGCAAAAAAAGTTTTGTATTATTTTTGTTTTTATGTAATGCATAATAAATATATATAAAACACACATATATCTTAAAACAAACTTTTAATTTGGATGCGATTAATTGCGATTGATCTTTGCCCAGCACTAATTTTTATATATTTTGATTGTTCATTTACACAACAATGGTATTTTGTGATTGAAAATGCACATTTTTGAAAATGGGTATCAAAGTACAGATTTTAAAAACAATACAAATCAAGATGTTATGCGCATGCGTATTACATGTTTAGTCTAAAGGCATGTGAGTATTTGACAACCAAAACAACTATGGTGGACTACTACAGGACCGAACAGGTGCATAGTAATTTCTTTACAAGTGATATATCGCCATCTACTGGCCTGACAAATAATACACCATTTTTGGTCATTTCTTGTGTGTATCTGTTTCCAAAATGTTCAGTTTCTTTTCGATTCTTTATTATGCAGACTCTCAGTCGATAACCAGCAGAACTTTAAACTCCTAATCCTTTACGAGAATGCAGTCTCATGCTAGTTTGCCCTGTTTAGTAAGCCTGGCCCTTGGTGTAGTATGGAAAGAACATAATTTCTCTCTTAAACTCAATTCCCAGCAGGTACTCACCAGGTACCTCTCAGAGGACACGCTGACCAAGATGAGGTCATCTCCAATGCGCACCTTCTCACCCTCTGACCTCTGCTTGGATGCCGGATGAATTGTCCACCAACAAGCTTCCCCTTTTGTAGTACAAATAGAGGATGCAGAGCAGATGTAAATAAAGAAACAGTTCATCAGTGTACTACAGCTGTCAATGACCCAATCAACCTTTGACCTCAATGAACTGAGATCACCAATAAGAACTTTCGGAAACTTAGATGTCGATATGGATATCCTCTTTTCTGGGTGACACAATACACAAAAATAGTACGATATCTATGTTTAATTTTGGCTCCCTTTTCAAAGCTTGGAAAGTAGTCCTAGCATTGCATCTGTTAGCTGTGGTTCAAATGTCAATCACAGCAAGAAGAAGGCCTGAGGAGGATAATTAATCTAAAAATGAAAATTGTGTCATAAATTTTTATTTTTGAAGCACATCGATTTAGCGCACTGCACACATTAAGTGAGCTGTTGGTCAGTATTTTTTATGGTTAATTCTATTAAAATAATCTAAAAATAATCTAAAAAAGATAAAAGAAAAATAAACTTATAATAAATATATTTAATACTTTGAAGCTCAGTGTTATGGTTAATTGAAAAAATAGAATAAAATTAACTAAGTAATATAACATATAAAATTAAATAATAAAATTTAACACTAATAAAAGAACAGTTACCTTGGCATTTTAATATACTGTAAATATTAAATTCCAGAAAAAAACTAAAATAAAAAAGCAACATGCAATTGTAAACATTCAAATGATTAATAAATACATTAGTATACAAATAATAGAAAAATAGCTCTGACTGGTTACCAGTTGAATCCTCTTGAAGACCGACATCAAAAGACAGTTTATCTGTAAGAGACCTGGAAGTCTTCAGACATGTCAGATACTGTGGGGAAATCAAAAAAACAAGTGTAAATAATTTCTATTAATAAAGCAAGCAAAAATAAGATCCCAGCAATGCATTACAAGGAAAAAACCCTTGAATTTGAAGTTCACTATACCTCTAGCTGTATAGGCATAATTCACTCATCTTTTACTTAGCCTCAAATGGTTTCAAATCTTTATTATGAGATTATTTTTTCTGTTAAACACAATTGTTTTTTAAATATATTCTTTGACATCCAAAGTAGGAAACACAAACACTATGGAAGTCAGTGACTACCAGTTTCCAACATTTGTCAAAATATCTTCTTTTGTGTTCAATAGAAGAAAGAATCTCAGGGGCCAATATTTTCAGCCAAAAATGGGAAACATTTTATATGTTCTGCCTCTTTGTTTACGCGGCAATGCCATTTTCGTGGACTGAAAACACATAACTTTGAAAACGAGTCCTTTTTGAAAAAGACATAACTGTTGTCTGTGTAAATACTCGAAAACAAAAGTCTTTAAAAAACGGTGATGTCATGCATGTACATAGTACGTTAGAGAAGTGTTGATTAAAGGCACAAACAAACAAACATATAATAATAAACATTATTTTAGAAAGGGCCATTAAAAGCAGCTTCTTGAGCGCTAAACACTATGCAGACAATACAATTAAATTATATAAACAACATAAATTAAACAAATCAACAAACAAAAGCAAGTTTTAAAAAAATACGTCATCAACAACGTCACAAACAATGACAGAGATGTGGTAGTGTTGCCATTGCTCAAGAGTTTCCTAAAGCTTCATCAGCAAAGTGTGGATTTACTTCACATTACAACCAAAAGTGTAGATGCAAATTATACATAAACGGCACGTCAGCACTTCCCTACAGGTACTGTTTACTAAGATGAAGGCGCCAAATACTGGGCTGGCATACATAATACAGTGCTTTTGGCCATCACATCCAAAATAAAAAGTTCATATTTAAAAAATATATTTGTGCATACTGTGCATATTTTTGTGTATATAAATATATGCATGCCTATATTGTATAATATATATATTTTTATATTTATATATAATACAAATTACTTATAAATATATATGCAAATATATTTCTTTTGTATATTTTTGTATTTTATATACAGTATGTCTGTGCATTTATACATGTATACATAAATATACACAGTAAACAAACACACATTCATTCATTTTCCTTCGGCTTAGTCCCTTTATTCATCAGTAGTCGCCACAGCGGAATGAACCGCCAACTTATACAGCATATGTTTTTCACAGAGGATGTCCTTCCAGCTGCAACCCAGCACTGGAAAACACCCATAGACTCTCACATTCACAAACATACACTACAGACAATTTAGTTTATTCAATTCACTTATACCACATGTCTTTGGACTGTGGGGGGAACCGTAGCACCCAGAGGAAACCCACACGGGGAGAACATGCAAACGCAAAATATATAATGCAAACATTATATATAAACATTACATATATTCTAAATTTTTAAATGTATAATTTTTATAATGTACGTTTTTAAAACTTTTATCTTGAATGCAATTAATCGCGATTAATTGTTTGACAGCACTAGTGTAAACATATATTGTTTTGAAAACTTTGTTGTGTTAATGTGAAACTTTCAAAACATAATCGAAAAAAAAATATTTTTGGCTACATCATTGTCCTGTAAACATATAGCCTCAAAAATGTCATTTTTGGGTGAACTATCACTTTAATATTTATTGATCATACAAACATCTAAATATCCTATTAAAGTATAAGCCAGTCATGTCATTTGTGATGTTCAGGCATATTCACATATCCCCATCTCCCCTCAATATACTGAAGGGAGTCATTGATCATGAAGTTGACTTGTGTGAGCTGTAAGCTGTGACAGGCTGTCTAATCCTTCTCCCCACTGGCTTCAATTTGTGTGGCGCATTCTCACCATTCCACTGAAGGAATGCCTGAGGAGGATAGCGTGACCGTAGAGCAGTGTCCGATGTCCACCTCCCTGCGCTGCCTGAAGGAGAGAAAGCAAAACGCTGTTAGCAAACTCAACGCAAGGAATTAGAGACGCTCACTGCTAAACTAAAGAGTCACTGAAACTGGGAAAAACATGCTAGATGGATGTTAAAAGGAAACTTCTCGTTCAGTTGTTTGAACGAGACCAAAATTTCGTTGTTGTACCATAGATGAGGAAATGTGAAGAAGATGTGGAACAAAAAACAGCCTGAAAAAGTAAAAATGGCCCACAAGAAAGAGAAGAAAGGAGTAAATACTGTATACTTACCCGTCTTATAAGCCTCTGAGTGCATTGGGAGAAAAATTATAGTTCTTTTAGTTCAATATGTTTGTCATTGAAACAAGGTGATATTGTTTGTTAGTCTGTTTGAGTTTGAGTGAATGCTATTTGAACTCTTCACTGGCAGTCCAAAAATGAATGACTTTGACAAAGAGGAAAGCTGAAACTTGTTGGTACTCCCAGCTGTTGCTGTAAGAGTATGCCTGCTGTCTGCTGAAACATCAGATGATAAACCACAGTCCTTGGCTATAAGGCACTGTGATATTGCACAGTTTAGATTCATGTTCAAGCAGAAAATACAACTTCTAGACAGTTTGCTTGTTTTGTTTTTTTCCCTGATAAATCTTTTTTTTTTTTTTTTTTCAAAATAATGGCAACATCACTGGACTTTCAATAAAAAGCCATCTTGATGCAAAAACAAAATTATTTAATGGCTAATTAAATATAAGCTATTCAGAATTTTTATTATGCTTAAAAGAAGTATCTTATGTCCACCAAGGCTGCATTTACAGGCATTTGACTATAAATACAGCAAACAGTAATATTCTGTAAAATATTATTACAATTTAAAATTTTCTATAGAAGCTACATAGTTTCCACCACTCATTTAGGATTTTTATCTCACAATTCTGAACAGAATAACCTGACAATGTTATTGCAACTTGAAGAAGTTTACATCCTCTTGCAGTTCTGTCGTTTTTTTTTTTTTAAATCCTGTTTAAATATGTTTTATGTAAGTTTTGAGATATAAAATTGCAACTCTGAGGAGGCATAATTGACATAAACTGCATTTGTGATAAATATTTGAGATTATTATATAATATCGTATATTCTATAATATATATATATATATATATATATATATATATATATATATATATATA
>CAIGQV010018299.1:4341546-4353622 GCA_903798115.1 Danio jaintianensis | reverse complement strand
TTTTTTTTTTTTTTTTTTTTTTTTTTTTTTTTTTTTCTAGGTATGTGTAAGTACTGACCAACTGAGAAAGTCAATTGAAAGAACGAACGCAAAGAGAATGTAACAGTACAGCCTTTAATGTCAAGTCATAAATAACTAAACAATCTTGCATAAAATTGTATTGATGGAACAACAGCTAAATCCTCCCAAAACTGTCACAGGAGGAAAGGAAGAAGAGTGGAGACACTTATGTCATTAGAACCCACAATGAATCTCTGTACATCCTCATTCTGTCTCGGGAGGTAAATATTGATTTCTGTCTCATTTGCGTCCCAGCGCTTCTGCTTTTCTCCTGTGCCAGCTCACGTATGGCATTAATCCTGGCTGACGGTTGCCATGGTTCGGACAAACACCATCAGTGCAGTAACAATCCTTTAACATTCACATTTTTGGACATTCCTATTTCATATTTCATTCATTAGGATCTATCAGCATTAATGAGATGAGAGCTAGCAGGAATATCCAGCATCCCTGAAAGCACGCATAATATGCTGGGAGCATTTGGGTTTGAGTTATGCTAATTAAAGTGGCCTGTCTAACTCTGCTGTCTAAGCTATGGTAAAACTGAAGAATGATAACAGCAACTGACAGTAAACCACTAGAGCACCTAGTAGCACATTACAGATGCCACATCAACATCTGATGTAAACAAACAAGCCGCATGGAGGTCTATTTTCCCATAGCATTACTGTTAATTGCATTTTTTGTAGAACTTTCTATTTGTCAAAGAATAGAAAAAAATAAACTCAAATATCAAGCAGTCCTGAAAACAGCAACTCCATATCAGCAGATGCTTATAGAGTAGCTGGGGGTGCATTTTATTTTGTGATTTCACTGTAACGGAGAGCAGGTCACAGAGCAGATGTGCTCACATTGATATTCTGTGCAAATACATTTGGACTGAACGTGCTGTACAAGCAGAGCTGGAGTGTATGTACTGGATATAAACTCAAGCTTACAGAATTGAGAAACTAACTGCCAGCCATTTACAGATAATTCCGGCCCAATTAGGCCATTAGGACCAGGAAAATATTGTCAATGCTTGCCTTTTCAATGACAAATTAAAGTATCAGTGTTGTATTAAACTTTAAACAATGATCCAAATCAGTTGAGTCTGCTGAGCAACGAAAGCTATTCAGACACCTGAGATTTTCAGTGTATTTTTCTGAGATTTACATATTGCTGTGCTTTCTGATCAAATCTATAATGAATAAAATTGGTGTGAGATTTCCTTTAGAAGCTATTTTCACCAGGAAATTGCTAGTCGGGTTTGTATATAAAGAAAAACTGAGCGACATATTGAATTGTATATGACATGCCGAAGTGGAAAGACTGAAATACTGTTTTCATTTTAGACACAGTACAATGATCTTTGTTTTATTTACAACTTTGAAAAATCAGTTTTGCATTGTAAGGGTGAGATTTTTTTCACAGCAGTGAAAGTCAGCGAGGTCCAACATTGTTTTGGACTCCATTGACTTTCATTGTATGGAAGAAAAAAACACTTTATTTCCTTCATGAACACAAAACATCTTTTAAATAAAGTCATGGAACAACATGAAGCAAAGGATATTGTTTTTGGGATGAACTATAGTCCAATATTTTAAAGCCCAGTTTCACAGCTACATGTTATGTACTTATAGAAAATACAATAACTGTGTAATAGCTAGGTACTAACCATGAAACATAACCTTAACCCATGTAGTTACCTTATATAACCAAGTAATTTCTCAGATGTAAGTGCACACACTGTAAAATAAAGCACAGCCATTATATTTATTAGTCAGCATAATATCATGTGTAATACCATAGTATGTTTAGTATATAGATAGTACTGCAATATCTATCCAATACATCCCAGAATATCCCATACATACTTTCATACATTTTGTACACTACATTAATTATTACCTCACTGTTGAAAGTCATACTTCTTATTTTATTTTTGACAATAAAAGCTAATTCTGATTACTAATATTTTATATCATTATATTATGTTTATTGGGTTGTTTCTTTATCTATTGTATTTACTGTATGCTCTATTTTATCCATATTATAACTTAATTTTGCCAATAAAACACTTTGAATTATGTTTATTTGGGTATTTCTATATTTATTTCATTTACTGTCATTTATACTGAATATATATAGAGGCAAAATGTCCACTGGGAACATTATATTTAGTGCTCAGCAGTTATGAGTATACCCCTCACAAATCTCTCATTTAAATTAATATTTTCTATAGGATGCTATATACAATATTATATTTGTGCACATACATTAGATTAGTCAGTACTGAAGCCAAATCTGGAGCTAATCTAACAAAATAACTTATTATAACGGTCCAAAATTAGTACACACAAATTTATATGTTAGGGAAAAATATTAAATAAATAAATAATATTATTAAATAAAAAAAATGTAAAAAGAGAAAACATTTTGTTTCAATTTTGTTGTTTGTCATTTTTTCCCCCAATATTTCACATGAATTTAAATGCATTATCTTTCTATTTCTAAAAAGGTTTGTTGACTAAAATATTATTTTAATAAATATATGAGTTTAATAAATCTGTTTTGTTCAAATGCACCAAAATATATTACCTATATTCACTGAGACAAAATATTCATTTTCAAAATGGGGTGTACTCATTTTGACTTTAATTATTACACAGCATATTTTTTTACACTTGGTGTAGGATGTTTTTATAATTAATTTACACAAAGCAGAGATGTCTATGAGATACACTTGCATAACGACCCCACACATTGCTAGACACATACACAAGACAGACAGATCCACAAGAGCGATAAACATAGCTGTATATGCTTATGTTTGAGGCATACAAACAGATCTATTTACAATGCAGCGTTATCGTCCTAATGCAGGGGAGTGCTCTTTATCTAAAAGAGGAGATCTTCCCTTTCTTAGGTCCACCTCGATTCCGTGCCAAGGAATCTGGTGAATCTGCAGCAAAGTGATCCAGGGGAGAGTCGCTTGGCCATCTGCAAAACAGCTAAGGCAAGAGTCACAGTCTATCTATAGGGGTGTTGCGTATGTCAGGACTGGGGGAGGGGTGAGTCTGATCAAAATCACAAGGCCAAGAACCAGAACTCCCCAAAACCTCTCAATTATCCATCCATATTTCACATCCCTGACTTCATCTTGAACCTTCTGCCAATGCAGCGGGCACCTTAAAGACAGAGCGGCCCTGTTCGAGCCATGGAGTTTAAACACAGGTGGTTCTCCGCCCTCCTCCAGCATGTCCAGTTTGTGTCTTTAAGGACATGAACAGGTGTGTGTGTGTCTGAAGACTTCAGCGTCTGTAACCCGAGAGCTCCTGATGTGCTCGGGTGCCAAATAAATGCAGCGCTGCCTCTGACATGAACTTGAGAAAAGGTGAATACACAACATTGCCCCGCCCACTAGGCTATTTTAAAATGTGCGCACATGCTCAGTCTGCACTGATCTAGAATACAGTAGAATCATTTAGTCATCCGAGAGATGATGTGTTTATGTGACTCCAAACACATTATCAATCATTTTATGTGTGACAGGATTCATGGGGGATTGTTTTGTTCTTCAAATATTTTAACAGCCCCAAATGTTTTATTTATTTGCAAAATAAAACAAACTGAGTGAAAATGTTTACATTCTTCTTATATATATATTTTTTCATTTTAATTTAATTAATCAAAAATAAAATTATTTGTGCACATTGTGCAAGTTTTGTACATCCTTATTTGAATAAGGATTTGATCCTTCTAATGTATTTTTTACAAATAAATAAATAAAACTAAAATATATTTTTTAAATATTCAAAATATATTGTTTGCAAAATATTAAAAAGAATCTTCTCAATCTTTTAAAGCCCCAAAACATTTTTATGCCTAGCATAGCAATTTCAGTGAAAAGTTTCACTCAAAATCCACCCATATTTTTGAGCAATATGAAAAATAAACAAAGGCTTTTTTTCATTTATTTTCTTTTTAAAACATTTATTTTGGTTTAAATTATTGTTGTTTAAAACGTTTCAAACTTCCAAAACTTCCTTTTTATACATAGAGATATATATATATATATATATTTTTTTTTTTTATTTTTTATTTTTTTTTTTTATATAGTTTATATGCAGTCTATCAAATTATTAATATGACCGGAGACATCCTAACAACACCAACTTGTCAAAACTTGTCACAAAATAATAATTTAGAGTAAATTTCATGATGCTCTCACTTATATTGAGGGTTTGAATAGGTGTTTTTTTCCTCATTCAGCTGAATCCTTAATGCCTTAAATAACTCAAACTCATTGGCAGTTACTGCACTTCAGCAAGCAGGTGGCTCACACTGCTGTATGTGACAGCTTAATGAGACGCTTCAATGAGCTCACGTCTTTATCACCTCCATATCTGCATCCGCTTCAATAATGCTCTATCAATGAAATATGTCCTCCTTGACCCGGGAGAAAGAAAAAGTTACTCAGAGATGGCTCTCACAGTAGGTAGAAAAAAAGTCAAATCAGCAGTATGTAGCCGATATGTAGAATATGACACTTTAAAGAACAAATGAAGAACTAACAACTAGATCAATTTAAATAGGAACATAGTGCTGGATAATAAGTTTTTTTAATATGTAAACTGTCAAATTACTATTAAGTACTACTTTTAAATGTAAAGCAAGATCAGATCAAACAAATGAGATACAGATAGTGAAATAGTAATTTACCGCTGCCATTCAAAATTTTGGGGTATGTAAGATTTTTTACATTTTTTTAAAAGATGTCTCTCTTATGCTTACCATGGCTAGATTTACTTGATTAAAAATATATTAACCGTTAAACACCCTCTTTTTCATAAATCTATTTTACACAGGTAAAAAAGCACACACTCAGGATCTTAAGAATCAAAATACCCCTTTGTGTTTAGACATATTTAAGACATTTTTTTGAAAATGTACATTTTAACTATTTTGGCACTTTTTTCAAGTTTGGGCTATGGAAAGTAAACATACTTTTGAAGCCAAATTAATTAAGTATAAATCTAATTATGTGGGTGTTTTTCTATAGATGTTGCGGGTTTGTTAAAGAATGTGTGCTAAATTTCTGTGAGTGTGGTGGTTAATTTTTTTATCTTACACTGCACAAAAAGTAATATTGAATCAAGATCGATGTTTCTAATCACTGACTTGTGCAAGACTGTACTAATCCCAAAATATCTGCTTAGTATTTAATATATGGAATACAACTAATTTTAATAAAAATAACTGTGCCATCATAAAAAAAACAATTAAAGTGAATTATCCTCAGAATTAATGCATTTTGGATAGTTATGATAGAACTGATGTTGATTTTTTTTTTTTTAATCAGTGAAAGCTGAAAATATACATATATTAATATGACATTTGATTACCTTTTTTTGTCCTCTAAAGATTTACACCATCACTATGCACCGTAATCATATTTCTCGCCATGGTCTGAGATTTTCATTTACAATTCATTCATTTTCCACAGACCCCCTGGCTATCTGCGACTGAAAAGCGGTGATATAGAAACACAGTGCTTAGGATTTAATATAAAATCCACATCTAACTATGGATGAATGCTTATAATTAAATGTCCTTTCACACCTCAAACTGATTTCATTGCAAAGAAAGGCTGAGCTTAAATCAGCATCAGCTCATGCTGTCATTCTTTGCTGACTGATCCAAATCTGATATACTAATAATCTGCATACTATTCTGTGTTATTGTTAAGTTAAATGACCCCAAAAAAATCCCCACAAAATTTGAATGCTTTATATTCCAAGTGAATATAGAGAAGCAATCTGATAGCTTAATGTGAGGTACAGATGAATATATAAGATGTTAAATTAAAGTTCAAGCACACTCATCTCTCCGCAGCGGCTGTCTGTCATTCAGCCTTCAAACTGCGTGTCGCATTCGGACTCCTCAAGATCATTCAGTGTTCCCATTATTATACTTGATTTGTAGATGAAGGTCTATGGTCTCACATAAAAGGACTTCATCTTGCTGGAGTTTGCTGTTTCTATATCACATTACTTTGTACAGGGCTTCTGCTAGATCCCAACACAGGAGTAGAAAAGACTATGAATGTTTTACTCAAGTACCTATAGTAATTGAAATTTAAAGGAGTCATGAACTGAGAAATCTAAATCCTCTCGAACTCGACATATTATGTGGTTAATGTACTACTAAAAACATTCAGTAGGATTCAGAACTCAAAACATTCTCATTAGTCTAAAAACAGCCAATAATGAAGCTAATCTGCCAAAACTACAGGTTGTGAATGAGCCACTCTATTATGTAATAGTGCAGCTAAACTCTGCCTCCACAGAAGATCAATGCCTGCTTCTACAGTACATCACTGGCTGTTTACACTGCAAAAAATCCTTTCCTCAATTGATTTATTTTATTCTTAAATCAAGAAGCATTTTGTAGACGAGCAGAAAATATGGTCTTGTTTTCAGTAATAACAAATAAAAATTAAGTGCGTTTTTCCTTAAAATAAGCAACATAATCTGCCAATGAGGTAAGCAAATTAATCTTGTTCTCGCTTTGAAATAAGATATTTGGATAGATATGATTTGTTATGTTTGGACTAGAAACAGGACAAAAAAGAAAAGCATTTTTTGCAATGTAGCTCTGCCCACCACTTCGCACTTATGTACGCTAATAACAAGAGTCAAACACAGGACTATACAGAAACTAAATGATAAATGTGGCTTTGAAGACATAAAACAAAAGCCTTTGCAATATTGCCTTCCTCCCAAAGAAAAATCCCAAGGAAAGAGAGAATGAACTTTTAATCAAGATCCAGACCACAACAGTAAAAACTTAGTCCTCCTGTTTTCACTTAATTTTACCACAGATTCATTTAAAAAAAACAAAGAAAAATTCAATCCAGGATTTTCAGAAAGATTGAAAGACAATGTTGTTGATCCGACTGTAACGCTGCAAATGTTTTTACGTGGTCACTGTTGCTTTGTTATTGCAGATTATTTGTTCAATGTGTACTGAGTATTTATGGATTCTTAACCTACATCACATCAGCATCCTAGGAAGTGAATCTATGAAGGATGTAGGCTGTCAAACATACATGCAGAAGTACATGCATCAAGTAGGCACACAGCTTCCCTTCCCATTTTTAAAAATGTGTATTATATATGCAGACTGTTAGCCAATGATTGTAGGTGTTTACTTCTGAGTCTAAAATCCACCCAGCCTATTCAAACTGTGTGTTCTGATGAGGGGTAAAAAAATAGCATTTTACTTTTAAAATATTATTCATTATTATTATTATTATTATTATTTGATATATAAATCTCGGTAACATTATAAGTGGACTTAATTGAATTGCACAAAATAAAAAATTTAAGACGTAATAAACATTTTCATTGATATAATTCACCACGCATAAATATCTCTTTCCTTTGTTCTTTTAATATTTTCTGCTGCAAAGTGCGACACACTCTGTGACTGCATATTATTTTGCATCATTCTATGCACGAATTGCGAAAACAATTCTTTATACCACTTTGTATTGGAGCATTTTATTTTATAATGCTTTTGGTCAATTAGACATTATCATTCATAAAATATCTTGTCCAATCCTGCACTAAACCTTTTTTTTTTTTTTATTCTTTACATTTAAATATATTTACTCTTTATGCAATTTGTTCTTCATGAATGCATTTTAATACAAATAGCAACTGGCAGCATTTTACCAGGTTTAGTGTTTAAATTATTCCTCCCAAAACGTATATATATTTTAATAAATATTAATATTTCATTAAATTATTGTGCGCTTGTGAGTATCTTTTGTTGCTGAATTATCGACTAAGCTAGTTTATAATATTTGGTCATTATGAAAATATATTTTTTGTTTGTTGTTTTCCTTTACAAATAATGTGAGTGTGTTTATCATGAAATAGTGATTATCAGTTTCCTAAAAAGAGCTGATACTCCAAATTTCTGGTATCAGGATTAGAACATTTCTGAAAAAAATTGAATTGTGCATCCCTACTTTATTCTATACCAGTTCCAAAGAAAAAGTATATACAGTAAATAAAACAACAGGGCATTCAGAGAAAATGGATTAAAAATGCAAAAGCCTTTCACCAGCACTGTCAAGCATTCTTGCAGAGACTTTTCCCTCTTGACTCATTGAGTGACACAGCAGAAGACATAGTGTGATGTTTTAAAGCAGTCTGAGAGCTGCTAAGAACGTGATTGGTCAGAAGAGAGACAAGTTTCAGGGTGTCTGAGAGCGAGAGATTCAGAGAGCAAGCGCTGTGCCTTCCACTACAGCCAAATTACAAATTGCATTCCTCTGCAGTCTGGCCTCACTTAGCATGCACACTACTGGGAAAAATAGCCTCACGCAAAAATGGCTTGCACGCATGCTTGAGCGACCTCCATCACTAATAAATGAATTCAGATAGACTCCTCCTGGTAGACAGAGATATCTGTAGAGGTGAATAAAATGCTGAGGCATCACATGAGGCTTGGTCAGCAAACTCTAATTTGCACAAATAGCTGCTAAATTCCTTCATTCATTTTCTTTTCGGCTTAGTCCCTTTATTAATCTGGGGTCGCCACAGCGGAATCAACCGCCAACTTATCCAGCATATGTTTTACGCAGTAGATGCCCTTCCAGCTGCAACCCATCACTGGGAAACATCCATACACACTCATTCACAGACATACACTATGGACAATTTAGCTTACCCAATTCACCTATAGCGCATGTCTTTGGACTTGTGGGGGAAACCGGAGCACCCGGAGGAAACCCATGCGAACACAGGGAGAACATGCAAACTCCACACAGACACGCCAACTCGAACCAGCGACCTTCTGGCTGTGAGGCGAACGTGCTACCCACTGCGCCACCGTGCAGCCATAGCTGCTAAATACTTTTGTTAATTCTGACTGATTAATTTAAAACCCACGAAAGCAGAGGAAAATTAAATAACAAATGCATGTAGAAATACATAAATGAAAGTTGCCAGACAAAGTTGTGTTATGATGTAATATGCACTCAAAAAATGACGTTTGCTGTTTGTTCAAACTAATTTAAAATGAGCTGGATCAACACAATTCTTAAGTTTTTTGGGGGGACAACTAGACTACACAAATTTATTAATTATAAAAAATAATGATAGAAGTTTGATTTTGGGGTAAATCGTCCCTTTACAATCTTGCTTGCTACAAACTCCTGTATATAATTGTGGATTTTGGTCTATTTATTTGTGAATAATTAATATTGGTTTGTATTTTATGCAATTTTATTTGAAGATATATTTTCAAAGCTCAACTTAAGACACATTTATTAGACTTAAAAAGTCATAAATGTTTGAAATGAAGACTAAAAATAGAGTTTATTTTTGGACCAACTGTCCCTTAAGATCTTGCTTGTTACTTGATGTTGTGCTCTTAAAAAGCTGTCAGCTCCAGGGGCCCCAAGGCCACTTCTCTGCTATGAGGCCCCTGTGTCAGACAAGCAAAAGCTATGCCACATATGTGCTGACTTTACACAGACCAGAATTCCTGGGTAATCCTGGTAGAGCTAATTGCCTGAAGTGCATTAATTCCAGTCAACGAGCTCAATCTATACACCACTTTTATGGAATCCTGTCAGACGAATGACACACTAAACATGCTTTACAAATAGTACAGTAAATACCTGCACAAACACTTATACTGTCCTTCAGCGCAGATGGCTTCTTCCCTTTGGGATAAACTGATGCCAGAGGGCACAACAAGAGCAGTGACATCTGTCTGGGGTTAATTAATGTCAAGGTAGCTCAATAGCTGCATCCATCCAAAATTTCCTTTATGTGCAAATTTAAAGGAATATGGTTCACCCAAAAAGTTAAAATATATATATATATATATATATAATTTATGACTTTCTTCTTTCAGACAAACACAGTAAGAGTAGCTTTAATTTTTATCCTGGCTCTTTCATGCTATATAATAGTGTTGGGTAGTGGTCCTTTTTTTTTTTTTTTTGAAGATTCCAAAAGCACATAAATCTGTCATAAAACTAACCCATACACCACCAAGGTGTTAACGCATGTCTTATGAAGGGGATCTATGTGTTTTTGTAACAAAGATATTTCAGATTTTTAAATTCTAAACTCAAATCATTGACCATCAGCAGCTGCCAAATTCTTGGCTGACCTCTGACTTCATGTATGATGCATGATGTAAGATGCATTTGTAGCAGAAGCTCCAGTGAAAGATGAATAAAGATAATGAAACTCCAACAACTAATTGAAAGTGGAAAATGAGAAAAATTGTTTGAGTATATCATAATCATTATTATCATCCTCATCATTGTACATCATGCGTCATTGTCAGAGGTCATCCAAGAAGTTGCCAAAAACACAGCCACTTAAAATCAGTGATTTAAGTTTATAATTAAAAATAAGTGAAATAGGAGTTTGCATGTTCTTCATGTGTTCGCGTGGGTCCCCCACAGTCCAAAGACATGCGGTATAGATGAATTGAATAAACTAAATTGGCCATAGTGTATGACTGTGTGTGTGTGTGTGTGTGTGTGTGTGTGTGTGTGTGTGTGTGTGTGTGTGTGTGTGAATGAGTGTGTATGGATGTTTCCCAGTACTGGGTTGCAGCTGGAAGGGTATCCGCTGTGTAAAACATATGCTGGATAAATTGGCGGTTCATTCCACTGTGGCGACCCCAGATGAATAAAGGGACTAAGCCAAAGGAAAATGATTCATTTTATGACTGATTTATTGAAGCTTCAAAAGGGCCACTACCCAACACCATTAAACAGCATTGAAAAGCCAGGATTAATTAAAAACTCTGATTGAGTTTGACAAAGAAGAAAGTCACACCAAGGATTGCATAAGGGTGAGTAAATAATAGGGTAATTTTCCTTTTTGGGCAAAATATTTCTATCCAGTGTGTTCAAGAGAATACAAACAAAACATCACTTCATGGGAAACTACACTAACTTGTCAAATTATGTTTTTTCGACTAAGTTGCACCTCAGAGTGGCAGACAACAAATTTTGCATTTGGAGGCAATGCTTGATATTCTAGGAAATAACTAGAAAGCTCTAGGAAATAACTAAACAAAATCATTTTAAGACTTGGACTTTCACTCAGGTGTTTGCATAATTATTAAGACATGAGATCAGTTTGAGATTGGTTTGTTTAATTATCCAAACAAAATGTAACCAAATTTAATTGGTCTATTGCTTTAATGCACATATGTTTTTATCCAATTTCAAATTTATCCGATTAATGCACAATTTTAGAGCTTATGTGCATATCATTTATGCAATATCCTAAAACGGCATAAAAATAGGTGGATGGAAACACCTAATGAGCTGAGGCTGCCACGTGAAACTCACAGACTCATCAGCAGCCTTATACAAACATTACAAGCTCGCGTACACACACTTCAATTCACATACTGCGGATTTCAGCTGTGGCACAAAGCTCCGTGGTTTACCTTTTACCTGTGTGCCTCTCATTACTCATAGTCGCTGAAGCTATCAACACTCCGCATGGAGTCGGTGATGGTGGAAAAGGAGCAGATAAGCACACAAGGCTTTAGAATCTCCACCTCAATTGCTGATTAAAGATACACACGCTAAGAGCTGTCAAAACAGACCAGTGTACTGTAAATGTACTAGTGTAAATTAAAGGTTATCTTTTCTAAGAAAAAAAAAAACATTTCAGAGGAAACAAGAAATCTACCATGTAAAAATGTATTGCTACATTTGTGGTAAAACAAAAAGGCGACAGTACTTTATATGCCATTTTAGGACAAAATGACAAATACATGATTACATTTACATGTAACCCTTTAACAGGCATCATCCTTAACAGGCTGACCTTTTGTTCATAGGTTATCATTAAAAAGTACATCAATATTTGCTAAAAGGGTGTCAGAAACACAATTTAACCAAGGAAATTGCTTAATAAATAAAAATACATGATAGATAGATAGATAGATAGATAGATAGATAGATAGATAGATAGAT